>SNQJ01S0125978.1:26408-42153 GCA_010110895.2 Picea sitchensis | reverse complement strand
AGATGGAATGACAAGAACTATCCATATAGGATAGTTTACCTAAAAAATTCATTGTCCTTCATCTCATTATTCCATAATTAAGCATGGGTTCTCTTACTCCGCAAAGCGTCTTCCCATGAGGAATTTCACAATAAGGGGACCACTTTGGAGTTCATCCATCTTTACTTATCAACCATGACAAGACAATAATGAGTCATATTTACTTCAAACAATCTTGGGTCCATTACCCAAACCTTTGTGCTGCGGGGCTTTCTTCAAGGGTTGACATCAATGACAACCAACCTTAATCAACATTTCCTTAAGCCAAACTTCCTCTTATTCCTGAAATTCTTTAATTTTGTTGTGAAGGCTTGATCATCGTATTTCCTTTGGAATTTATCTTTTGCGTTAATCCTTGATCCTTCTTGTGCACAACAAGTCCAAAGTTCTCTAAATGTGGGATACTCCTTTCTTGTGTTCATGCTTGCGGAAAATGCATCCCATGTCTTGGGAAGGCCATTGAGTACTATATTTACCAGTTCCTTCTCTGAAATGATTTCTTTAATATCTTGAAGTTGATCTCTTAACTGAGAGATTCTCACTAGGTATGATATTATGTTGTCATCATCATTCATTTTCATGTCACGGAGCTCATTCTTCAAACTCATTACTTGTCCAATGTTTCTGACCAACAAGAGGTTATTTAGGGCATCGTACATCTTTTTAGATGATTCAAGATGAGAGATGTAGGGTATTGAGTGGTCTTTTACAAAGTCCACTATGATACTCATGGCATTGATGCCATTGTCCTTGAACTTCTCCATATTGCAATGTTCTGAGGTTCCTTCTCTTTTCCTTCAAACTGTGGTTCCACGATCTTTCCTTTTATGATATTCAACACTTTATTCTTGGCAAGGATGTGGTCAATCCTTGTCTTCTATGCTCTGAAGTTAGAAGCCCCTTCTAACTTGTTTTTTGACTTCATAGAGTAAGTCATGACAACTTTGACTTGGTCAGCCTTTGACTTTGACTTGGTCAATCTTTGACCTCAAACAAAAACTCAAACTTGACGTCTTGTAATGTTGAGAATACCAGGAGGTGCTCTAGGCTAGGGTGCACTAGACTATTCATAAATTAGTTCAATCTTTTCACTTAAGGTGTCTCAACAAGAGGGTTGGGGTTTTGTTGTTGCAGCAAAAAATTTGACTGCAACTGCAACTGTAACTGAGAAAATCCTCCCAATCTATCTTCTAGCGGTTAGACTGTCCGAAGATAGTGTGGGCCCATAACCTGTTAGACTTTTCCTATGAATTCATTGAGAGTCAGCTTAATGATTTCAATGCCTTACGATAGGGTAGTCATACGGTACAAGAGTATGAGGCCAGGTACATGGAGCTACTTAGATATGCTCCACATTTGAACACTGAGAAATTAAAGGTTAACAAGTTTATGTTCGGCCTCAACTTCAAAATTTGTACGAAAGTGATGATCTTAATGCCTTAGACGTTGCATGATGCAGTTTAGAAGGCCCTCATTGCTGAGGAAGAGCTGAACAGTGGGAGTCAGGGCAGGGCTCCTTCTAGGCAGACTGAACATGTGCCACCGAGAGCGTAGCAACATCATACACTAGTTAGACAAACTTTTGGGCATTGTAATACGCCCAGAGGACCTGTATTTTCAACACCGCAACAACAGAATCCTCAGCAGAGGAGTCCTTACAGAGCACCACAACAACAACAACAACAGTTTAGATCTAGTCCGCAGAACATACCAGTACAACAGACTCTTAGGACATTAGCTACTACTTCTGGGACTAAGAGCACCAGACCAAAGAATGGATGTTGGACATGTGGAGAGCCACATTACCAAAGAGATTGTCCTATTCAGAAGGCAAGAGTTGTTGGATCATCAGGACCTACGAAAGTTGGAGATTTGGGCAAGGCCCACAGGATTCATGTAGCGGTGAATCACTGCCAAGCCGAGCACCAGTCCATCGTGCTCGAGATGTCAGGTATGATTGTCGATCAACATTTTAGTATTTTAATAGATCCAGGAGCTACTGAAAGTTTTATATCTAGTGTTGCACTTAAAATATTTAAGGTGAAGGCAGTCAAACAAGAGGAGTTTAGATATGTGGAAATAGAATCTGGTGCCAAGAAAAAGGTTGGGGGAAAAGACAAGTATAGTAACATTAACTTGGGTGACTTCGTGACAAGTGTAAGCCTGTATGTTACAATCTTGGGATCTTACGATATAGTGATCGAAATGGATTGGTTAGAATCACACGATGCGATACTTAACTGCAAGAAAAAATGGTTAAGTTTAACAGATGATTTGGGACAGAGTAGAGTAATTGTAGGAAGAAACCAGGGAGTGTCCTTGAGGTTTATTTCTTTCTTACAATTACAAAAAAGTAAGCGCAAGGGGTTTAAGTTATATGTCATCTTAGAGATTAACGAAAAGGGGGACATGGAAGGATTAGAAAACCTTCCAGTGGTTTCAGAGTTTTCTTATGTATTTTTGGAGGAACTACCAGGTTTACCGCCCGAAAGAGAATTAGAGTTTACCATAGACCTAAAACCTGGAACATAATCGATTGCAAGAACAGTGTATCGGATGTCGACACCGGAATTGCAGGAGTTGAAAATGCAATTGAAGGAGTTGTTGGATTTGGGACTTATACGTCCAAGCGTATCACCGTGGGGTGCGCTAATTATTTTTGTAAGAAAGAAGGGGATCGTGGAGATTTTACATTGACTATCATCAATTGAAAAAAGCTACGATCAAGAACCAATACCCATTGCCAAGGATTGATGATTTATTTCACCAGATGAAAGGAGCAACGATGTTTTCAAAAATTGACTTGAGATCGGGATATCATCAATTGCGAATTAAGGAGGAACATATCCCTAAGACTACATTTAAGACGAGATTCAGACACTATGAGTTTACTGTTTTACCATTTGGATTGATGAATGCCCCGGGCGTATTGATGAGTTTGATGAATGGGGTATTCCGGGAATACTTGGACAAGTTTGTACAAGTATTTATCGATGACACACTGATTTATTCTCGAACAAAAGAAGAGCACGACGAACACTTGAGATTGGTTTTACAATGTCTAAGAGAAAACAAGTTGTATGGGAAGTTGTCGAAGTGTTCTTTTTACTAGATGAAGATTCATTATTTGGGACATATCATATTTGGAGAAGGTATCGTTTTGGATCCAGTGAAAGTACAGGTTATTATGGAATGGTCAGCACCCACCAACGTACAAGAATTATGTAGCTTTATGGAGTTAGTAGGTTATTATCGATGCTTCGTCGAAGGTTTTTCGAAGATCGCAAATCCAATTACGGAATTGCAAGAGAAAAACAAGAAATTTATATGGTCATAGAAATGCGCGGAAGCATTTCAAAAGATTGAGTTATTGATGACAACACCGATACTGAAGGTTCCTGACATGGACAAGGAATTCTTGGTATGCATGAATGCATCCAAGGAAGGTCTAGGTGGAGTTTTGATGCAAGACGGTCGAGTGATCGCTTACATTTCAAGGATATTAAGAAGGAATGAATAGAATTACACAACACACGATTGGGAGTTATTAGCAATTGTTTATTCCTTGAGAGTTTGGAGACATTATCTTATTGGACAAAAAATTGAATTAAAGACTGATCACTATGGATTACAGTATATTGTTACTTAGAGTGACCTGAACGCACGACAAAGGCATTGGTCAGAACTACTTAGCGAATACGACTTTTATATTACCTACATTAAAGGAATAGTGAACATAGTAGCAGATTCATTGAGTCAAAGACCACACATATTCTTGGTAATACCTCTTAAGACGAATCTTCGAGAAAATATTCTATCTTTACAGATTGACGACGATTGGTACAAGAAAGTTAAGGATAATACCGGACAAGATACCATGATAGTTCGAAGGTATGAAGGTTATTCCTTTGACAACGATGGATTTTTTAGGTATAACAACATAATTTATGTATTGCCTAACGACGAATTAAGAAGTTTGATTTTAAACGAAGCTCATCGAGCAGTATACATGGCTCATCTTGGAGTCACGAAGATGAAGGCAGATCTTAATCCTTTATTCTTCTGGAAAGGAATGAAGACTAACATAGTTAATTACGTGGCGAGGTGTCTAGAATGTCATCGAGTGAAGGTTGAGCAAAGGCATCCAGCAGGATTATTACATCCACACATGATTCCTGAATCAAAATGGGAAGTCATTTCGATGGATTTATTGTCGGATTGCCACTGACGACAAGGAGACATGATTTGATTTTTGTAGTCGTTGAAACTCTGACAAAGAGTTCACACTTTATTCCAGTTCGTACAACGTATCAGGTGTCGGACATAGCAAGATTTTTTGTTAGTGATATTGTGAGGTTACATGGTGTACCAAGAAAGATCATATATGATCGAGGATCGATGTTTACTGAACTATTTTGAACTAGTTTCCAAGAGGCCTTGGGAACACAATTGAATTTTAGCACAACATATCACCCCCAGACAAATGGTCAAATTGAAAGAACGAATCAAATTTTAGAGGATATGTTGTGTGTGTATGCAATGGATCAATAGAAACACTGGGAATAATTATTATCATTGGTAGAATTCGCGTACAACAACAGTTATTAAAGTTCAATAAAGATGGCACCGTTTGATTTTCTTTACGAACGACTGTGTCAGACACCTCTAAGTTGGGATCGACTAGAGGATAGATTCTTGGTGGGACCGGAAGTGATCCAATACATGGAAGAACATATGTGAACAATAAGACAAAGGATTAAAGAAGTGCAAGATCGATAGAAGAGTTATGTTGATGCACATTGCATTGACCGCAGTTATGAGATTGGCGATAAGGTTTTCTTGCGAGTGAAACCACATAAGAGTTCAATGAAATTTGGAAAGGGTGTTAAAATATCTCCTAGGTTTGTGGCACCTTTCTAAATTGTAGAAAGAAAAGGACTCGTGGCTTACCGACTAGCCTTGCCTGATTCTTTGAGGCGTATGCACGATGTATTTCATGTATTTGTTTTGCGACATTATATTTCAAATCCATCACATGTGATTAACTTGAGTTCTTTGCAGGTGTCGGGCGAGGGTTATCTAATGGCGGAGTCAATTCACATACTGGACCATCGCACTCGACAGCTATGGCGTCGAATAGTCGATCAAGTCAAGGTCCAGTGGGACAATTATAGTCCACACTCGGCTACCTGGGAGGACGCATATGAGATGCATCGACAATTTCCTTATTTGTTTGATAGATTGGATATTTATATTTGTGTGAGATACATTTATTGTTTTCTTTAGACTGTACAAAATTTGGGACGAAGTTTAAAACAAGATGGGGTATATGTAACATTAGTTCCACTAAGCACATTTTATACTGACTTATTCTTTGAGGACATTTCTGAGAAAGTGATCCAGTTATGATACATTATGATTATGCTTTGATTAAGAGTTATATTGTGACGGCATTATGATTTATATGTTAATTTCTAGATGTACATGTATTGACAGATATTATTGATGAGTTCTCTTGAGTGTGCATGATACATGACAGATTGAAGATGTTGATGGAATCAATGGACTTCCTTGGACTCCGAATTGAGTCAAGGAGTGGACTTGTATTGGTTTGAGTTTTGAGTGTTGATTTACATGTATATATGATGATTTCAGTATGGATGTTATGTATATGGATTATTGATATTGTTCTTATCATTGGATGCAGGCTTGGTGACGCTTGCTAATCCGACTCACATATGGAGTAAAGGGGTCATACACAGAAACCATACAGATGAGGGAAAGGTGTGATAACGTCCCTTCCACAACCTACTAGCACTCTCATAGTGGCCTGAATGCACGATTAACGATTACCTCATTCTGAGTGGTCCACGATGTCGTGAGGGAAAACTAAGACAGTCGTTCATGAAGAATTCTAAGGGGCGCGCAATAAGGTAGAATCCTTATTCTTTAGACAACCCTTAGTCTCTCGCAAGGTCGACCGAGTGGAGTGTTGAATCCAAGTGACAAACTTCCAAACTAGTCAAAGGCGAGTGGCACCCTTGGAGCACAGAACTATGTCTTGAAGGGCACATCGCGCAAACAAAGTGTGAGTCAATAAAAATCTAGAAGGCCTAGAAAAACTAAAATAAAATACTTAGACGTTTAGAAAAGATCTTACATTTGATCATTAAATTATAAACAAGAAAATAACAAAGAGTCTAAGTATAATAGTTTAGACTAAATTATAAAAAGAGAATAAAGGGATTTAGACTAGTGAGCTAAGTAAAAGAAGAATTAAGAATGAATTGGGTATATGCACATGTGTGCATGAAAATAATAAAAAAGAATTTTTATTAAGAAGAAATTAAAACATGAGAGAATAGGTGTCCACATAGAATAATATCTTGAGTCAATCAACCTCTAATCCTAACTAAAAGAAGACTCTTAATCCAACTCAAACTAAAATCTAGTTAGGGGACACACTAAATGAAGAATTGGGGAACTAAGGGACAAGTAAGAGAAAAATAGGAACACATTGGGGAATGCGAGGGAAAATTCCTAAATAAATAAAATAAAAAGGGAATTAACATGTGCAACGTGGGGAGAGTGTGACACGTGTAGTGGGTGAATAATATTTTAATTAAATTATTTAAAATTAATTATTTGTGCATGAGGACATGTGTCATTGGGATTTTTTCTATAAAAGAAATGGAGAGGAAGGGAAAGGGATCTCATTTGGGAATGTACTATTATGTTGTCAATTTTTTTCTAAACTAGATTACTTGTTGAGAGTTGGGTTTCAAAACTTGTGAAAAGAGTGGAAGCTCTTCCTTGTGAGGGCAAGTTTTATTGCTAGTGATTTCTGGTTTACTGTGTGTGGCACCTTTGTGACTCGGCGGGCTAAGGGGAAAGACGAGTACCCCTAGCGTTGACTGGGAGGTACAAGTGAAGTCTTGGATTAGTGGGCGAAAGCAAGGAGGGTGTGCACAAGTTTTCCAGTTGAAGACTTTTTCATTAACACCATTACACTGGTTATGATATATGCTTGCCAATTTAATATGATAACAGATTTTTGAATCTAGATTGAGTATGCATAGAGCATAGTGACTTGAGATGTAAATTTCTGAATATTATATTATATATATATATATATATATATATACCTGTAAATAATTTTGTTGATTGTAATATTGAAGGTAATAGAATTGTGCATTGAAGCATGTTAATTGAGACATAATAATTCTAGTTTTGTACCTAACATATTNAGCTTTGGGAGGTATCAACCTCCATTGTGACCTTTGACAAGATTAGAATATTCCGGAAGCAAGAAAAGAAGTGAATGTAACCCTAGAAGAGATGTTGACTAAGAGAGATAATTAATATGAATTAAATAGTACCCAGAATGAGAAGTCGGCTCAGGCAGTTTGTCAGAACTAATATAAATATAGGGTGTCAGTCTTCACTTGACACACACTTCTCAGAATCGCAAAGAGACACTTGTACGCACTGCAGTCTGGCAGTCTTGTGGGCAATTCCTGGAGAAGGTGTTGCCGCCAGTTCTGAAGCCTATTGTTTCTATCTTTCTGGGTTGGACTCTCTGATCAACTTTGGTTACTTCTTTATTGGTGCATTAGCCTTGCTTGGCTATTGGGTTGCTACCAGGATTCTTCTCTCTCTCAAGGTCAAGGTGCTCGGAGGGTGGCTTCGGCCTATGGTTGGGTGACAATAGTGATATTGTCTATGGTAAAACGAGCACATTCTANAGCTTTGGGAGGTATCAACCTCCATTGTGACCTTTGACAAGATTAGAATATTCCGGAAGCAAGAAAAGAAGTGAATGTAACCCTAGAAGAGATGTTGACTAAGAGAGATAATTAATATGAATTAAATAGTACCCAGAATGAGAAGTCGGCTCAGGCAGTTTGTCAGAACTAATATAAATATAGGGTGTCAGTCTTCACTTGACACACACTTCTCAGAATCGCAAAGAGACACTTGTACGCACTGCAGTCTGGCAGTCTTGTGGGCAATTCCTGGAGAAGGTGTTGCCGCCAGTTCTGAAGCCTATTGTTTCTATCTTTCTGGGTTGGACTCTCTGATCAACTTTGGTTACTTCTTTATTGGTGCATTAGCCTTGCTTGGCTATTGGGTTGCTACCAGGATTCTTCTCTCTCTCAAGGTCAAGGTGCTCGGAGGGTGGCTTCGGCCTATGGTTGGGTGACAATAGTGATATTGTCTATGGTAAAACGAGCACATTCTAATAGGTTATGGGCCCATACCTCCTTCATTCAGTCTAACCGCTGGAAGGAAGCATAACCATTAGGATACTAAGCTTGTTAAATAAATGCAGCTAGGGTTTACTAGCAGGAGTAGCTTCCAAGACACTGTCACTAAGGTTACTAGCAGGTGCAATTGCAGAAACCCTAAAACCCTTATCCAACACCTTCTGATGGAACATCTCGCTGAAGAAGAAGAGTATGAAGAGCCTATTGAAGAAGGCACATGTCTTCTAGACAACTAGAATGAAGAAAAGGAACAACTTGATCATCTGATGCAACCATGTGAGACCATTGATTCAGACACTGTACCTAAGACCAAGAAATGACCATCTTGGCTTGAAGCTACCCTACAAGAAGCAGAAAGACTCAAGGCCCCAAGTGGAACCTTCAGAAAAATTAAGAAGCCCAAGAGATTCTCCAGCTATGCAGCATGTATGACAAAGATTCTAGATGAAGAACCTACCACGTTTGAAGAGGCAGTTCAAAATAAACAATGGAAAGAAGCCATGACAGAAGAACACCAGTCCATCATGAAAAATGATGTATGGGAATTGTGCCTAGACCTAAAAAAATATCAATAGTAACTTCAAAATGGGTATATAAGATCAAACATGCAACAGACATAAGCGTGGATAAATATAAAGCAAGGTTTGTAGCCAAAGGGTTCTCCCAGAAGGAGGGAGAAGACTATGACGAAACATTTGCTCTAGTTGCCAGATATACTTCTATCAAAGCTATCATGTCTCTTGTCGCTTTCATGGGATGGAGTTTATATCAAATGGATGTAAAGACAACTTTCCTCAATGGAGAAATCGAAGAAGAAGTATACATTGAACAACCTCAAGGGTTTGAAGTACATTCCAGAGACACTCATGTTTACAGACTAAAGAAAGATTTATATGGACTCAAGCAAGCTCCAAGAGCTTGGTATGCCAGAATAGACAACTACGTAATGAGACTTGGTTTCTCCAAAAGTCATGCAGATCCAAATCTTTACTACAAAGTCATGAACAATGCACCTATGATTCTACTGCTATATGTTGACGATCTATTTCTAATAGGTGAAGATTCTCTCATCATCCAGTGAAAAAAGGAACTAGCTTCTGAGTTTGATATGAAAGATCTTGGTCTCATGCATTATTACTTGGGACTAGAAGTATGGCAGAAGCATGGTGAAGTATTCCTTGGACAAGGAAACTTAGAAAGTATGCAATAAATATTCTTCAGAAGTTTGGAATGATGGATTGCAAATCCGTGGACACTCCTATGACCACAGATATAAGAAAAATAAGAGATTATGATTCTGATCCAGTAGATCCATCACTATATCGACAATTGATTGGGTCATTGATGTATTTGGTAAATACTCGACCAGACATTTTCTTTGTCGTGAACACACTAATCTAGTTCCAGGTGGAACCTATACATGAGCATTGGACAACTGCAAAGCATGTTCTAAGGTATATCCGTGGGACACTAAACTATGGTTTAAGGTATACAACATCCAGTGATATACAACTTCATGGATTCACAGATTCAGTTTGGGCAGGAAGTGCAGAAGATAGAAAGAGTACTTCAGGGATGCGTTTCAGCTTGGGCTCCACTATGATATCCTGGGGCAGCAGGAAACAGAAGTCTGTCGCACTCAACACAACAGAAGTAGAATATATCGCAGCATGTGAGGCATGTACAAAAGAAATATGGTTGAGAAAGCTGATTTCTGGATTATTTGATCAGGTTCCAGATTCGACCATAATACACTGTGACAATCAGAGTTGTATAAGGCTATCAGAACACCCAGTGTTTCATGAACGGTCGAAACACATTGAGATCAAATACTACTTTTTTTGAGATAAAGTCCAGAAAGGAGAATTAAAGCTCCAGTATATCCCCACAGATGAGCAGACAACAGATATCCTGACAAAGCCTTTGTCCAGAATAAAGTTTGCATATTTCCGAGACAAATTGGGGATCGTGGAAATAACTCCTTTAGCTGAAAGGGAAGAAATGACTCTCCAGGTTGGCAGGGAGCACTGACATATCATTGAATTGAAGACAGTCATTTTCAAATTTGAAAAATGGTCCAGCTTGGGTAGTTCCTTTCCAGTTTGGAAAGTGGTTGAGATTTTTTACAGACAGGCATTTTCCAATTCGGAAAATGGTCCAGATTGAACGGTCATCTTCGTAATGAAAATGGTGCGATGGATTGTTGATGTACCATAGACAACGATTTCCCATTGTGGTTAACATGGGGAATGGTCTAGGACAGTCTCTCTTCTTGATGGTCACTCTTAGTAGTGGTCAAGAATACTGGTCTGCTTCGTCGGACAATCATTCTTTCGAAGCTCACAATTGTGAGTAGTGTCAAAGAATGGTCCATTTTGGAGGTTGGTGCAGGACAGTGATTTCCTTAGGAAATGGTCCAGACATTCATTCCCTAGGGCAGATTCATTCTCTCCAGGTTGCACTTTGTTTAGTGCCAGAGGAATGGCCCAGATAGGTGAATGGTCCAGGTTCAACAATCAAGGGCAGGCTTTCCCTAGGGCAGACTCGGTCTCTCCAGGTTTCACTTTGTTTAGTGTCGAAGAAATGGCCCAGGATAGGGAATGGTCCAGGCTCAGAAATCAGGACAATTATTCTTCCTTTCTTGAGAAGAATAGTCCAGACGACCCATCATTGATGTTCTACTCTAAGGGCAGATGCTCTTCCAGATCTCACAGATGTGAGAGGAAGAATGGCCCAGATGGCAGGTTGATATCAGTTGATATAATGGAGACTGCATATCTCCAGACAATCGAGATATGCTACTGTGGTGGATATGTTCCACTGTTTGTGACTGTGCGTCACAGATTGAGTAGTTTTTGTACTACTATGGATAAACACAGTTGTGTTCTGTTAGTTGACATTGTACCAGTTGTCATGGAGATTATCTAGTTGGATAATAATGATGGTGCTCGTGATGCTACCAGTTGAATGGTATGTTTGTGCTCAAGACCATTATCAGTTATATCTCCCTAGCTAGGAGGGAGTGTTGATATTATGGTAGCTTCGGGAGGTATCAATGTCCATTTTGACCTTTGACAAGATTAGAATATTCTGGAAGCAAGAAAAGATGTGAATGTAACCCTAGAAGAGATGGCGGCTAAGAGAGATAATTAATATGAATTAATTAGTACCCAGAATGAGAAGTCGTCTCCGGCACTCTGCCAGAACTAGTATAAATACAGAGCGCAAGTCTTCACTTGACACACACTTCTCAGAATCGCAGAGAGACACTTGTGCGCACTGCAATCTGGAAGTCTTGTGCACAAATCCTGGAGAAGGTGTTGCCGCCAGTTCTGAAGCCTATTGTTTCTATCTTTCTAGGTTGGACTCTCTGATCAGCTTTGGTTACTTCTTTCTTGGTGCATTAGCCTTGCTTGGCTATTGGGTTTCTACCGGGATTCTTCTCTCTGTCAAGGTCAAGGTGCTCGGAGGGTGTCTTCGACCTATGATTGGGTGACAATAGTGATATTGTCTATGGTAAAACAAGCACATTCTAACAATTACCAAGTAATGAATTATTGGTGCAATTTAACAAACCAATTATTGATTTTACTAATCATGTGTGCGATCAGTGATATACTATTGATAATTCTTTTATATTCAGAATGTTGTGATTTGATTTATATCTATTAATATAACAGTTACAATATCCTCTCGGTTCGCAATACCAGTTTACCATAACCCAGATTACATAATTATTAATAAAATTGTTAGATCCATCGGGAAAGCGGGAGTGAATAAATTTTATGAAGTTGTCGCTTGAATTTTATTCCTTTAATTAAACACATTGGACTAAGTTTAATCAGATGCTCTCTCTTCTCTTTACGATGAAGTATAACTTGTTCGAGTTAGTTTTTGTTGGTAAGATCCTTGTTAACTGAAGGGTTCCCAGTAGACTTTATGGAAAACCTCTCCAGGGATCCATACTTCCCACCTTCCATTCACCTTCCTTCTTACGATCTTGTGAATGTTGTTGAGGAAGTTTATCTTGAGCAGTATCGGTGATCAAGGTTACCAAGAGAGAATGGTAGAGTTAATCTCCTAGATGTTGAAGCGCATAATAATTGTTTTCAAATAGAAACTTCAGATTCTCATTTCAAACTTGACAACCTCTTAAGTTATCACTTCCATTCTCTCACGCTCCCAACCCGACTTCCAGGGTTCATTTTGATACCATTGACTTTATTCAGACGGATTAGAGTCGTTACGAGTAGTCGACCTTGGTGAATGAGCATTCAGAGGCCAAAAGTTAAGATTGACAGTCACTCTCAATAGTGGTCAAGTAAAATGGTCTGCCTCGTCGGGCAGTCATTCTTTCGAAGTTCATAGTTGTGAGCAGTTTCGAAGAATGGTCCGTTTTGGAGGTTGGTGCAGGACAATCATTTCCTTAGGAAATGGTTTGGACAATCATTCCCTAGGGCAGACTCATTCTCTCTAGGTTGCACTTTGTTTAGTGTCGGAGGAATGGCCCAGTAAGGTGAATGGTCCAGGTTCAACAATCAGGGACAGACATTCCATAGGGCAGACTCATTCTCTCCAGGTTGCACTTTGTTTAGTGCCGGAGGAATGACCTAGATAGGTGAATGGTCCAGGCTCAGAAATCAAGACAATTATTCTTCTATGCTTGAGAAGAATAGTCCAGATAGCTCATGGTTGATTTTTTACTTTCTGAGGGCAGATGCTCTTCCAGATCTCACAGATGTGAGTGGAAGAATGTGTAACGACCCTGCTTAAATAGATGTATAGGATTATTAATTATAATTAATTTAATAATCTAACTATCCTAAAGGTTAGCTAAACAATAATTATTTCTTAAATAATATTAACTAATTAATTATTATTAATTACTTGTTCATGTCTGTCAATGACTAATTAATTATTAATTGACTCATTAATTAATTAAGTAAAGAATTAAAGAGGTTAATAAGTTTAATTGGTTAAAGACTTACGTATTCGGGAAGGGATAAGACATTAAATATAAGATAAGATAATAAATATGAAAGGATAAGATAATAAATAAATGGATAAGGAAAGTAATGAAGGAGCGGGGAGTCGGTGAAGGGAGAATATGACGGGGAGAGCCTTACGGTGGAAGGCATTCTTTTGGGAAGAGGATTATCATTCTACGCGGGTTTTTTGGGAGGGTTCTCTGGGATTTGCACAGGAGTTGAGTTCTGTAGTCGGGAAGGATCAATACAAGGGGCACCGGTTTGCTGGAGGTTTTGGGCATGGGGGCCAGGATATCCATATGATATCCTGGAGCTAGGAAGTTGTCCTAGTTGGTAGGGTGGAACAAGGTATGGGCAGTGTTTGACACAATTCAGCAACGAACAACCAGATCGACGGGGGAATTAGCATCAGGGAGAGGTAAGTTAATTATTCTGTTGAGTAATTCTTATGCTGTGGATAAATTTTATTTTTTTTTGTCGAATATCATATGCTCAGATGTTGGTGATTGAATTATTTTAATATAAGAAAGAATTATATGTTAAATTAGAATTAAATTTTGTATTTTTTTTACGGCTACTACACATGGTATCAGAGCTTCAGCTTGAAGCACTAGGGCCTTAAGGGCCAATTTCCTAGCTCCAACTCCAGCTCCGCCTAACCTGCAAACCAAACACACTATTATTTTGATTATATATAAACAAATCTAAATATATATAAACAATACGAATTGAAAATGTAAAAACAAATTTTCCAAAGTAAAACAAGTGAAATATGAATAAAACTAGGGTTGTTACAAGAAAGCTTCCAACATACTACAAAATAAAAGTTCCAGGTGGGCCTACATGTTGCCTGGTTAACATATATTCCTAAGATACAAATAACTTTAAAATACATAAGTTTAATCACAAACAAGAGCACTACCCAAAGTTTAATGACAAACAAGAGCACTACCCACGTCTTCTTTGCCCCTCATTAAATTGTGGGGAACTTTGTTCTTCAATTTCCATGAGATCTGTCAACTAGTGGATTGATTCATCCTCCTTTAGCGTAATCTGGTAGGAATTCTCTATTTCTCTTTTGTTGGAAGCCATTGTTAATGAGTCTAATGAGTCCATGCGTTGGATGAGTGTGAAGTCTCGTAATCTATGGCATTTTTCTTTGAAGGAATCGAGTTCCTACTTCTGTTACACTAGGATATTCACGATGTTAGCAATCTTAGTAGTGTGGGCCTGCTTAATCTTTGTGATTTTGGAAGAGTGTGAGCAGAGCACTTCGGTTGGCTTGAATAAGGTCTTCATGGCGGCGCATGACTCTACGAAGCTCCTGAGAAACATTATCCATAGTAGCAAGACCTTCATGATGGAACTAAATAGGATACCAGTGGAAGAGATAAATTCTCTTACTTAGATGAACAAGAAAACCCTTGGAACGAGGGGGTGGTGCCTCTGTCAAATTCCACCATCCAATTGCCCTATTAGAATTAGCACAAGAAACCTGTAGAGAATACGTGCATAAAAAGGCTAAATTTCCAACTTACACCAACAAGTCTGAAATCATTAGTTATGATGGGTTGCCTGAATTTCGAATTTGAGATTCCAATAACATAAAGACCATGCATGAAGGACCAAATTGGTTCTTGAACAACCTAACACCATAAAGGAAGAGTAGCATTGAACCCAAAGATAAGGCACTATGCTTTCACTCTATAACATAGGTCCAAAGAGCTCTAGTCTTTGTCCACAGTTACCCAGAGATCACGAAATTCTACATACCCAGAGACAACTTCAAAGATTATATGCAGAGAAACTAAATGATGACCAACCCAGAATTCGAGGAGATAATAACATTCAGAAATTACCTTGTCTCGAAGAGAACATGCATTTACACTGAAACATATCCCTGGAAAATCTCGATTTTACCCACAATTACCAGGAAACAACAAATTTCTAAACAACTAGAGACAACTTCAATGGATATTAGAATGATGACCAACCTGGGTTCCGATGAGAGATATACCACTGAAATTTACCTTCTCTGGAAGGGAACGAGTTCCTACGGTGACAATGGATTGTAGTGCAGGATCCCTAGAAAGGATTGAAGCTCCTGCCAATTTACCAGGCATTAACAACCAGCTTGAAATGTCCAAGCACTTAGCCGTCTGCTCTGTCATTATCCCACCTTGAATGTACCAATGCGCAGGGTGGCATTCAGTTGCCATCAACCATGATTGAATTTGCATGGAAGGATGAGATAAATGTGTCCATCTCGCCAAAACTCCTCTAAAGATACCAATGATTCTATACGTAGCAGCTCTTTAGCGCCACCGCCATGCACAAAGCCATGACCAGACCAGCACCAACGCACACGAGGCCACGAAGAGGAGTCTCGAAAGGGATGAGCACCTAGGGGAGGGGGCACGTGGGCCTCATGCGAGGAACCACGATGCCGAT
>SNQJ01S0125976.1:0-26399 GCA_010110895.2 Picea sitchensis | reverse complement strand
TTCATATGTGTGAAATATGCCAATCTAAAATTTGATTAGCTAGAGTATCTGTAATTTGGTTTAATCTCCTAGGAACATGAAAATATGTAATATAATCAAAGTTTCGTTCTAAGAGACATACCCTAAGGAATCGTCGGTGTAAATTTGGATCATGAACCCGGTATACTCTATTTAGCTATGACACGACCAGTTGAGCGTCAAGATAGACCTGGAGATGAGAGATACCCAATGACAAGGCATCACGAAGAAACTCAATAACTGCACTATACTCGGCGACATTATTTGTGGTGTCACCTAAGCATATACCTCCGGAAAATAACAACTGACCCTGAGGTGTAAAGATTACCCAAGCTGCGGAGGCAAGCCTTCGTGTGTGTCAACTAGCACCGTCTACATACCCAACGAACACCTTAGACTCACTTGACATCTGCCATATTGACAAAAGATAACATCAATGACACGTCCATAATACTTTAAAAGAAACTTAAAAAGTAATAGTACAAAGACTATACATATGTTACAAAAAGTTACCCACAGTGACATATATATGAGTAATACTTATTGAGGTAGAGCTCATTTCTAGGCTCTGCCAAAGCATTCCCTTCAAAATCAACCAAATGATAAGCGCCCTTTTTTAATACCTCTTTTATAATGAAGGGTCTGAACCACACGGGTTTAAACTTTCCTGCCCCTAGGGGGTCCTTGTCTTGGTCATAGACCAGGACAACGTTGCCTTCAGAGAAAATCTGAGGACAAATGGACCTATCATATTGACACTTGACCTTATGTTTGTAAGCCTCATTGGCCAGGGCCGCATCGCGACGCTGCTCATCAAGTTGCTCAAGGTGTACTAACTGTTCTTCAAGTGGAGAAGTATCTGGCAATAACTGTACTGCCAATTTTAGAGATGGGATTTGACATTGGATGGGCAAGACTGCCTCCAGCCCGTAAACGAGTTGAAAAGGTGAGAAACCTGTTGCAGTCTTAACAGATGTTCGGTAAGCCCATAATGCCGAGTATAACATCAAATGCCAATTTGACTTGGCTGAGTTGATAGTTCATTATAGAATAGTCTTAAGAGTTTTGTTTACAGCTTCCACCTGCTCATTGGCTTGGGGGTAGTAAGGTGATGAATGTTCCTACCGTAACCCAAGCTTCGATGTTAATTCGGTCATCATTTGGTTCTGAAAGTGACTTCCATGGTCAGTGACAATCTCTCTCAGGACGCCGAACCTTGCTATGATCTAGTTGAATAAGAAGAGAGCTGTAGTATCTCCATCATCTTTAAACGTTGGCATAGCTTCGACCCACTTAGTGAAGTAGTCGAAAACTACGATGATATAACGGTGCCCCCTTGCTGACGGGGGGTTGCATGTAGTGTAATCAATCCCCCACTTAGTGAAGGGACCAACTGTGATGATAGGAAACATAGGAGCGGGATGTGCCCTCATCTTCCGAGAGAAGATTTGGCACGGATGGCACTTCTTGACCGATTCAATACAATCTTTGATAAGTGTGGGACAGAAGTAACCTGCTCGTAGAATATTTTGGGCTATTGCCAACCCAGATAAATGACTGCCACAAGCTCTAGTATGGCAATCGTTGAGCACTATGATGGCCTCCTCATGAGTGAGACATCGACGTAAGATGCAGTCTACCCCTCTCCGATACAACGTATCATCGAGTATGAGATAATTCTTAGACTGATGGCATATCTGCCGACTCTCATCACGAGAAGAGAGGTGGGGAACTTCAAATTCTAGAGATAGATAAGTATATCTCCGTACCAGGGGTTTGAAGATGCAATAAAAAACATATTCCCCCTGGATAGGTGATTCCTCAGGTACAACGTCACCTGACTCAACCAGAAGTTCTGAAATAATCTCTGCGAAGACCAATGACTTTTTGGACTTTGCTTAAACAAAGTCTAAGTCAAATTCTTGGAGGATGACTATCCATCTACTGATTTTTCCTCCTATAACGCGTCGTGTCAACATGTACTGGAATGGATTCATGACAGCAATGACGGTCGTCTTGTGAAACAGAACATAGTGACGGAACCATTGAACAGCATGAACTGCTGCCAACACAAGTTTTTCGATATGAGAATAATTGAGTTCCAGTCCTATGAGGCCTCGGCTCAGGTAATAGATCACGTATTCTAAAAATGAATCATCTTCCTGAACTAAAACCATGCCTATGGTTGACTCTGCGACAACCAGATATAATAAGAAATCTTTGTTATAGTTAGGTGGCCGTAGCAGAGGTGCGGTTGTGAGGGCGTGTTTTAATGCGTCGAAAGAGCGTTGAGCAGCTTCATCCCAGAAAAAAGGAACGTCTTTCTTTAGTAAACGCATAAATCCCTTGGTGATTTCGGCATAGTTGGTGATGAAGCGTCATAAGAAGTTCGCCTTGCCTTGTAGACTCTAAAGTTGTAAGATTGTGCATGGGGGGGGGCAACTGGATTATTACCTCCACCTTAAGAGGATCAACCATGATCCATGTTGTTGATACGATGAAACCTAACAAACATCCTGATGTTACGTAGAAGCTGCACTTGTTTGGATTCAAGCGAATCCTGAAGTAGTGACAGTGTTCGAAGATTAGTCTAAGGTGCATGGGATGATCCATTCGCTTACGAGAGAGTGATGCTAAATCATCTAAATAGGCCTCGAATATATGTTTGAGGTCATGAAAAGCAAAAGAAATGGACTGCTGGAATGCGGCTCTAGCATTTTTAAGGCCAAAAGGCATCTTACGATATGCGAATGTACCCCCGGACAAATGAATGTCATTTTGTGTTGGTCTTCAAGTTTGATTTGGATATGATTATATCCCAAAAAACCATCCATGAATGAAAAGGCTTCACAACCGGCACATTCATCAATGATCTGGTCAATGAATGGTTTTGGAAAATTATCTTTGGGACATGCCTTGTTCAAATCATGGAAATCGGTACATACACAAATCGTGCCTTGTTTTTCATTGACCAACACAGGGTTTGACACCCATTGAGTCAAATGGATAGGATAAATAAAACCTTCCTTTAGCAATTTCTCAACCTCAATCTTGATGGCTGCTGCTTTCTTAGGATTGACTGGACGAATTTTTTTTCGAACAGGCTTGGCATCAGGGTACGTTGTGATTTCATGTTCAACTATTTTCGGATCGATACCTGGCATTTCCTCATAAGACCAGGCAAAAACGTCACGAAATTCTTTGAAAAGACCGGTGTAAATTTGAATCTCTTCAGGGGAGCAATCCGCTCCGACGAAGAGATTCTCCATGACGCCAGTGTTTCAGGAGATGTTGATGGGTATAGTTTCATCGATAGTCGCCATATTCCCCTCAACATAAATTTCCTGTGTAGCTAAGAGATTAGTAGGACATGGTTGATCTCCCATCATGGTAACGATGAATTCTCCTGCTTCGATTTGGCTTATCTCTAGGAGAAAGTATGATCTGTGATGAAGATATTCCCAAGGTTTGTCCAGATTAGTCATTGCTTTGATTACTGCTTTTTCAGAAGGAAAGACTAAGTCTAACGAATTGACATTAGTGAGAGAACCCTCAGCCCAAATAGGCTCTAGAAGTGGATCTAACTCTTGTGCAGGAGTCAAATTAGGGTTAGCTGAAGCTTGCTATACTAAAGAGTACGCTACCTCAGCGACAGACAAGGGCATGGACATGCCGGAGTGCCCTGTCTCATCCATCGTGGCTGATGGGGAAGGAAGAATCCAAGGATCCTCAAAGTAAGTCATGCGGAACGACGAAACTTGAAAAATATCAACCGTATGGTGATTAGATATAAATTTGACATCGTCATGAGGAGGTGGGTAATTGAAGGTACCCATCAAGGATGGGCACAAACCAACTCCTACGTTAACGACACCTAGTTGAGAATTATCAATCATGGGGATCCCAGATGCCCCCAATGCTAAATCAGGTCTGGAGAAAGACAGTTGATCGATGGTCACTATCGGGCCATCGTGTGGAAACAACAAGACTCAGAAAACTATAGCAACCACAGCTTGCATAGCATAAGTCCAACTCCGTCCTAACAAGAGGTTATAGTCGAGGGGAGCATCGACTACCTCTACTTCGAAACACACAGTTTTCCCTCCTAACTGCACGGGGAAAGAAGGAATGATGCCATGTGGTCGAAAAGAATGACCATCGAAAGTAGTGAGGAGAGTAGGTGATGGAGACAAAGTGGGCTGGCCAATGGCCTTCCAACATGCTAATGACATAACACATGTTGAGGGGCCCTTGTCGACCACCGTGCGGAAGATATTATGTGTAAAAGTTTTCGTGGGATGAGCCACTACTATCTGAAACACTACATGGTAAGGCAGATGAGGTTTTAATTCGATTGTATCTAACATGATGGTACCTGGATTACAAGTCTCAGTAGAGCCCAAAGTGGTTAACAAGGCTTTCCTCTGAGCAGGGAAGCTTTGGAGGACCTCCAAAGCAGACATTGCACAAGGGGTTTGTGATAAATCCTCCACCATAGAGTAATTCTGGGCAGCCCTTGCATTGGGGTTGTGAGAATATTTTTTAAATGCACCCTTTGGAATGCGTGTCATTGTTTCTCCCAACATCTTCTCGATCTGTAGAGGAAGAGATGGGAGATAAACTTCTTTACCCTTCTTAGAAGTGCTTGGTTCACTATAGTCGTGCGCTCTAGTCATTATGAAAGCATCACCCCTAAGCATATATACGTTCGCAGATGAGGGATTTTTTGGAGAAGGGCAGGTTTCTTGGCTACCCCCTTCTGTGCTTGTAGATGCTTGAGTTAAATTTTGCCCATGTTGAAAGGGATTAGTTAACACTGCCTGTTGTTGCTGTGTGACAAACTTTTGGGCCTCTGCAAGTCAAGGACAAAGATGGGTTGGGTGGTCTTCCGCACACAAGTTGCATGGATACCTCACCTTCCGTTTTTCCATGGTGTCTCCGTCTGCATTATCAGTGGGTTTTTATCCCCCTTACCCTTCTTTCGTTGTTTTTTCTTCCCTTCAGGCTGCTGGGTGGCCTTTGGGTTAGTCGACTGCACAGAGTGTACTTTCGATGTTTGGGTAGGGGGAGCAGTCAAAGCAGTAGTTTGGCTGGCCACTGTGTGTTGTATGGATAACTGTTGCAACTGTTTTGTCAATTACTTAGCGGGCTTGGTTTGTGCTGAACCAACAATACCATCGGCATGTCGTCCAACTCTCTGTCTAGTTTTATCCAGTATCAAACATGGCGCATCTAAAAAGATGTTTTATAATAAACCAGACTGAGAATAGATGAGCTCAAACTGTTGAGCCCTCATGATGGCATCTTCGTTGAAGAAAAATCCGGAAGTCACGACGTCTTTGGATAACTGTGGGACCAAAGACTTAAGGAACAACTCAAGAAAGAATGCTAGTGGGACTGGTACTTTGATTAGACTCTTCCAGCATCTCCATTCTTGGATATGATTAGAGATATGGTCCGTTGTTTTCTATTCGAAATTGGTGAGAATCTCTGTGCCAGCGTCGTATCTCACAGGTAAGTGGAAATGGTTAAGGAAGGTCATCACCAGTTCGCTAAAAGAAGAGTATCTTGAGTGATCGAGCTCGATGTACCATTTCGCGGCACTCCCAATAAGAGTACGTTGAAACAATCACAACTATACGGAGTCATATTTTAATGAGTTAGATGAACACCAAAGATGGAAGGTAGTCACATGATCACCTGGATCTTCGTTAGGCTTGGCCTCAAACTTTGGAATGTCTGAAGGCAACTTCGTTGGCATAAGAGGCCAATGAGGGTCATGACAAATAGGATCATTTAACAACCTTGTCAAATCTGGCAAGTGTAATGTCCCCAGGAATGGTAGTTTGGGTTGTTGCTGATAATCTAAGAAAAAGGGTCCTGGAGTTTGACTAGCACCAGGTTGCCAGGAAAATTTTAGCTGCTGGCCTGGATTCTGGTAGAAACCATGGGCTTGACTGGCGTAAGGATTTTGCATCTATGGAGACATCATCGGCTGATTCCCCATAAAGGACATAGAGTGTTGGGCATGCATCATGTTCGAAGGACTTTGGGAAGGATTACCCCATGCTTGTCCTGATGGGAGAGGCATAGTAGTCTTTCCAGGGTTCCATTGACTGTGGAAAGAATTACCCCAGAACGACATTCCAGAGGAGAGAACGGATCCTTGTCCCGAGTTCCAAGGTCCTGCTATATGTGCTCCCTGCACAGGAATAGTACCCTGCACAGGAGTAGATTTTCCAAAAATGGGATTGCCCCCAGATGGGAAAGCGGTTGATGAGAAAGTGTTGTTACCAAACATCCCATTCCAAGAAAACGGTGTCGAACCTGCTGGAATACTGTGCGAAGGTGTTCCTTGACTCCCTGCTCCAAATAAACTAGTGTGTGTAGGTTGCCTGGCGGACTGCTAATGCGGACCACCAAGTGAAGGGGATGAAGGAGGGATATGACCTCTTGCATAGGGAAAAGCATTAAAAGGGACATGAGTTCCCCCAAGTTGACCTTGCAGAGGAGCATTAGAGCTCCCTGGCTCCAGACCCAAATTCTGTAAAGTGGAGTAGGTTAGTGTAGGACTTGTACCTGAACTAGGCATACCGTATGAGAATGGAGGGCCTGTCGCACTAGGTGTGAAGGGGGTTATGGCCTCCGCCATAGACAGGTTCTGTCCACTGTGCGACGTAGTTTAGGCCGAGACCATGGTGGCTCAGACCGACGACGGTAAGTTAGGAGATGACTTTCCTGTGGTATCAACTGTGGTGGGAATTGAAGAATTCCCAGAAGAAGTAACAGTGTTTGTTTCCATAGCTGTGTGAGGAACTATTTGGAGTTCATGAAATTGGATTGGTACAATAAACGGTGATAATATATCAGTGGTTGGGGTTTCAACTGAGCCAAGATTGGTGGTTGATGCCTCCGGGAGTTGTTCGGGCACAAAGGTTTGTAACCCGATCACTTCAAAAGACCCTTTTTGGTCTAGCTTCCACCTTAATGGTGGCGGGGTTGGCTCCAGTGTAACCGACGGCAGGCCAAGAATCTTTCATGACTGGCGGAGCTCGGGATCCTCCACTATGTGAGAATATCCAAGACACGCTAAGGTATTTTAAACATTCAAAAGTAACACACACTAAAAAGAAGCCCCTAAGAGATAAGTCAAGCAATCACTAAACTATTTGGAAGAACAGTTACAACAACCAACACTAGAACAACTTATCGGTGCAAGTGCAACTCGAACACGGAAGCACCCTCTGGGTATACTCTGCAAAGCGTGGCTTGATGTCTATCCTAGGTACCCCGGTATACCCCCATAATCACCTATGTATGTCCCTAAAAAGATTAGCAACTAGGTTTCCAGCACGCGAACAATCACCAGGCGGGTACAGTTGAAAGTCGGGTACATGACAATGAGCAGGGTATCAAGCTCGAAACCTGTCAAGGGTATTGAGAGCAAATGGTCCGGAAGACAACTGAGGACCTCGAACAGATTCAATACCCATGAAGCCCCGTGGCAAATGCAAACGACAGAATCCCAAAACAAGCCCTCTATATGTGTTCTCCACTACAATTGGTCTAGCTTTGGAGTGGTTATCTCCGCTACCTTTCCGCACACGACCTCGTGTTTATCCCCTGTGTTAGAGGGGGGTCCCTGATAACTTCCATGAAACTAGACTTAGACACTCCCTATCTCAAACTCTAATGTTTGGTTTTGAATGGCCTTGAATAGTTTCCTTTGCAACCTAATTCAAGGCCCTAGTCCTAAACTAGTTTGTGAACCCTACAAACATAAAAGTCTAGTAGATTTTTAAAATTAGCATTGATTTTATGGATTTATCTTACGTCAAGGGGTATGAGGGTGAAAATGATGATGTGTAAAGATGAAAGCAAAAATGAAAGAAAAAAGCTGGAAACAAAAGACTTTTACTAAATGAAAAATTTCAACAACTTTTCACAAAAAAAAAAGGTTTTTTTATTTTATTTTATTTTATATTTTTCTAAGATTTTATACAACAAACTTAAAGGAATTTCACTCAACTACGAGCTACTTATGATCTAATTGAACTGCAAAAACTTACGAAACAAAAGACTTTTCCCTAGATAAGATGCATAAACACACCTTTCAACCAAAGAAGAAAATGAAAAGAGATTTTTTTTATTTATTTAAGTGCTAGTAAAGAAACAAAGGGAAAATACCGACAAGCAAAAAACCAAGAAATTTTTTTTTTGGCTTAAAGCGCAGATCGCAAAGAATCAGAGTAAAGAATCACACAATGGAAATAAAAAAACAAAGACTCTCACGCTTGTCTAAAAACCATAATTTTTTTATTTTTATTTTTATTTTCTGTCAACTATTAACTGAGAAAAAGCAGGCTAAGGGTAAGATGACCTAGCCTACTAACTATTCAAACCTAGACTCAGACACCTGAGAGGAATACTTCTTATCAAAGGAGGGGATGACTCCCCCACCCTGAACAAAAAGTAGCTTGTCCAATAACGCGACTGTCACTAAAACAACATGCGTGCAAACGCGTGTTGAACAGAGACAGAAAGCGTGTACACATGGGATGACCTTGTACAGGCCGCGTGTATATCTAAATTCTAAGGAAAAATATGAAAATAGGCAGTCCAGACCAGGAAGAGGCCTCTGGTATTGATAACCAGAGTCCCTTGAAGGCTCGGATTCTCTTTCTAACAGAAAATACAAATAATGTAAGGAATAATAAGGTGAAAAAAGGCAATCTGAGATAGGAATTTGAACCAGCAAGACTCAGATAGGATTCCAGAAAACCCCCTGAGAATGTGTAATTCTGACAGGGAAGAGGAGGACTGCCTCTAAGGTTCTCTGAACTCCTACACACTACTGCTATCTCTACAGCTAGCGTTCACACGCGGGCTGTCAGAGGATAGGGCGCAGGTACACGCATGCAGGCCTTCTGTAGGCCGCGTGTACCTCTGTGTGTCCCGAAAAATACAGTCAAGCAAAATTCAGGGAAAGCTGGTATGGAAAACCAGACTCCCTGCTAGCTCAGACCTTACAGAAAAAGACATGCAAAGAAAAAATAGAAAACCTAATCTTTAAACTACCCAAAAACTTAAATAAATCGAAGAACCCTAAAGAGTATTCTCCCCAGTACGGTCGCCAATTCTATTGTTGGGAAAAACACCCTACGGACTAGCAAACTAGGGTTAGACTTGCATGCAGATTTTGACAGAACAGAAACTACTTTTTTACCTACAACCCAAGATTTAAACCCCTTTTTCACAGTAAATGCATGGAAAAGGACCACCAACCTTATTATTGACGTTCGATGTAGATCCTTCGTTGCTCTTCGATTACTTGCTTGCGCTGCTCCTTCCACAGATGACCTGCACTCAAGACAAATAACAACTATGCATGCATGCTACTTCTATACTCAAGGGTTAGAAATCAAGCATAAATTAATCAAACCATAGACAATTCATGCATTGGGACGGGAAAAGTATTATTTTTATTACTGAAAGTGAATCAAATTACAAAAAAGCTGAGACCGGCCACCGCTCCTTGAACCTGATCCTGGGCTCCTCTTCTTCTGTCCTTCAACTGCTTTGCGTTAAATCTCCTTTGGCATGAGGAAAGGCTAAAGGGTTGGGTCAATGGATTACATAAATGGTCAGAGTTTCTTCACTATATTTTTTCCTTCTCCAAATGGTACCCCTACCCCTTCTTTTATAAGCTAGAAGGAGCTAGGGTTTTGGACGAACCCTCGGCCATGCATGGCCGGGAGTTTCAGTTAACTGACCCATAGCTTTTTGTTCCGTTGGCAACTTTTATTTTTTCGTGCTTTGTTAGGTACACGTGGGCTGTTGTGAGTCAGCCAACATGCACATGTGTGCAGTAATGGGTTAGAGCGCATGGGCCTTGACACAAGAGGATTTTCAAAGAGTTGTTCAACAGAGTTTTGGCAAAGAAGGGATATGAATTGGCGTGATGCCCGGTAAGCATGTGTGGTGCAATTTAGGGTTATAACAAGGATACCTCTTTCTATTTAGGAGGAGAAGAAACTGACTCCAAGGGAGACGTCCCAAGACCTAGTTGGTTGATGAAGGGTAAAAAAAATATGTAAAACCCACCCCTCTCTCTAGGTCACTCAAGAAAATAAATCACTTGGTAAAGTTTAAAGGGGAAAAAGGAAAAGGAAATCAATGGTACCTACCCTTTACCAATGAAACAACAAACGTTAACAATAAGAAATGATATCAATGTTTCAAATCAGTGACTTCAAGATATAAATATGCTACTTAAAGACTCTCATGTATAGACAAAAGATAGAGTTTATAGCAGCAACAACATGTCCAGAAATTGCAAGTTGAGATGACAAAAAGGATATAGAGACTTTGAAAATTTGATAGTACCTTGGCACTCACAATTTCAAGATTTAAAACAAGTCAATAAGTGACTTCAATAGGCTTTCAAAAAAATTGCAACAACAGTAACATAATAATTATGGAAACAACAAAACCACTTCCGAAAAGTACATAGTTTAAGCAATTAAACAAACACTGTAGTATATATTGATAGTAAATTGCCTAATACAAATGTTGGGTGGATTTATGGAAAGTTTAAGGGCTGTTAAGGGGTTGCAATGATGGTTTTAATAGTAGTTACAACAACATCATCCTTAAACAACTTCAGAATTTTGCACTTAGAACAATAACAAAAGGAAGACTAGAGCCTTGGGATGATAACACTTAGGCTAGTGCAAATTTATGGGTTAGTTTTAGAGGTTAGTATGCTGATTAGGGATGCTAAATAAATGCTATAGCAGCAATTATAGCAACATCAATATGGTTTTCAATGTTAGTGAGAGTTTCAAGAAGATAGTTTGAAAGTTTGTTTTGATCTCATTCATCTACAAGAGTATAGAAATCAGTGCCTTTTAGGGTTTTATGGAGTCAATAGTAGTAACAATATCACTTGGGAAATAAAATAATGATAATTATTATCTAAGGGAAGAGGCATATGCAAGAGGTGTTGGCACTTCAACGCTTCAAGCATTTTAATATTTAAGGGATGTTTTGCTAGAGAGTAGGCACTTCTAGGCCCTAGCGTACCTTCATTCCTTAGATTTTTTGAAAGACAATTATTTGGTGATTAGAATGAGATTAGAATGAGATTACTAGAGAGATAGCACTTTAGGGCTCTAATAATCACTCCCAATAAAATGTATAATTGGCAATATCAATCTAGTAGAAGAGTTATAGGGAGAAAGAAGCATTTGTTGTTTCTCCCCTAGGGTTTAAACAAGCAATTTCATAATATTAGACATGAAACAAGTAAATTTTACCACAAACATCCATAGCATGAATAAAAATGTAGATTTTCTACTTACTTCACCAAGAATAATCGATTCAAACCTTGTTTGAAGACCATTCCACCATGAAAAATGCCAAAATACACCACCATGAAGCTCTCCCAAGAGATGCACACTAGTTATTTCAGCCAATGACCCTTAAAGAGGGAGAAAATTTCAGACCACCACTTGTGTATGATGAGTTATCCTCCAAATGAATGTCACTTTTTGTTTATTTATACAAAAATTTGACCTTAATTATTTTTTAGGTCAAAAAAGACAGGCTGACCTGGCCAGTTTCTTATAAAATTAAATTATCAAAAAAATAAAATAAATTTGCATTTAAAGACCCTCCTAGGGGTGACATCATGCCCTTCTAAGGTGACGTTGGACCTCTGTCATGGAACATTGGGCTCTGAGAGTGAAATGTTGGGCCTCCAAAGGTCAAAGCCCTACCCACACGTGCCAATAACCTCAGGATTACCTTAAAGGTGACAACCACTACATGTAGAAATGTCCATGGATACATGGGTGCTGTTCAAGTCCTCCAAAGGATAGGTTTCAAGTGGGAAAGTAACAATCACATGGGTCTAGGTCCACTAAAGTGCCTCCAAAGGAAACATCCTTCTTCTTCTTGGCAGAACCCCTTCATCTTCATCCTTCCCCCTGGTTGGGGTCTCAACATCCATCAAATGGGATTTGAGCCCTCATGAAGGTCTAAGCTAGTCATCTCTCCATGTGCCTATTCACCGGGCAAGGTCCTGCAAAGATAACAAGTACGCCCTCCAAGGGTCCATAAGTCATAGGCATCATAATACATAAATCACATATAATAATTAAAATGCCCAAAAATGCTCATTAAACCCCCGTAAACCCAAAAAAATGCTCAAAACATTATGCAACTTGAAAAGTCTAGGGTTTGGAATGGTCTTAGGGTGTCCTATTGGGCTAGTCTCCCTTAAGTCAAGGTCATTTCCCCAATGGAGCTTGATCCAAATAATGCAAGTGTATGAGATGGTGAGGGAAAAAAATTTGGGCATGGGGTGCATGTGATAGTAGGGAAATGTAGCACTCACCTATGGGTGCCTTTATTGAGGGTGAGATGCACCTTGTCATGGATGAAAATGTTTCCAAGGCCAGTGATTGCCATTTATTATTTTGATATTTTCTTTCTTCTTTTAACTTTCTTTCTTCATGTTGGAAGGAAAGAATTGATGGCCATTTCCCTGGCTTGGTGACCATCTAGTGGCAGTGTCACCCACAAACATTTCATGGAAATGAGAAGGATAGCTCGTGATGAGACCCCATTTCTCTTGGCCATGCAACCAAGAGCCACTACCCTGGCTTGGTGACCAGTTGTGTGGTAGTTTCATACCACTACATGTTCACGATCACAATAGGTTGGCTCATGATGAAACCTCCTATCCACCAAAAAATTCCTTGAGTGTTTTATTCATATGTGGTTCCCCTTTTCTTGTTGAGAAGTGTTTCAGTGCTTTCTCGGTGATCCCTGGGCAAAGCATCTTGAATGTTAAATTTGGCTCTTAACTTTTTCCAGCTACATTGCCCCCTAGGACTTTATCCCCTTCTTCCCATGAGTTAAGGTATAACCCTTTCCAAGTGGAGCCTTCCCCAATGCCCAAAAATGTGGATAGATGGAGGGGATAAAGATGCAAAATGGTAATGATGGAGGGAGCAGGCGATGACTCTTCATAGATCCACTAGGTAACAACCTATCCTAAAGGGAAACCAACTTACTAGGGAACCATGTGACCCTCCCAGGTTTGAATAAGGAAAAGAGCATAAAGTCAAGAAAACCTTATGAAATCTAGAAAGATTCAATGCAACATGTTCAAGTGGTTTAAATATCAGAGTGATACATACCATGATACCCAGACTTATTACCTCATGGGATGAGACCCACTACCACATCAGGACCAAGTCGATGTGATGAATATTGTTTTGGTGATATGTGGACTGCAGTGAAGAAAAGAGGGGCCCTCTGGGGCCATGCTTAAGTCATTTAGCTCTCGACACTTCATGTCTAGGACCTGTGGTCTTCGAGACACGATCTCCTTAGTTATCCCTAGGATAGGGGATAACACTTCTAAATGCAATTTTTCCAATGCAATCTCTACAATTTCAATGAAAAGCAATATCTCCACATGTGTCAAAATCAATGCAATGTAATCAAAAGTGGAAATGTCATAATGTAAATAAGAAAATATTTTTGTATTTTCGATATAAAGAAAAGAAAATGCAAGGACTGAATAAAAAATTCATAGGTAGACCCTACTACAAGAAAAAAGAGACAAAACAAGTAGGACACCAAGAAGAAAACACTTAGACCAATTTGCAAGGACAACCAATGAAAACAATGATAAGAAAGAAAAATGCTCGAAAATTCAACAATAAAAAGGCTTCCTATTACTCTATAAGAACTTAACAGCCAGGGTAGGGACCTAAGAAGACTCAACAACCAACCAAACTCTCCCAACAAACACTAAACTCAACCAACAATACTAAAGAGATGATGTACATGTCTGTTTGAGTACAAATCATGTATATACGATCCCTAAAGGAAGACAACTCATGTATATACGTGTCTGTCAAGGGAAAAACCACGTATACCCAGTAAAACACTGCCAGGGCAAGGGTTAAGCCAAGAAACTTAGATGCAAGGTAAAAACAAGGCTGTCAAGCAACAAATGACAAGGAAACTTAGGTTAACAGAGAACAAATCAGGGAGAAAAACACTCCAAACCCCAAAAAAGGAGATCATTCCCCAATATGGTCTCGAATTTTGTTACGAGGAAAATCTCTTTATGGAAAGGGGTAAACCACAATAGATGGAATGAAATGTAGAAATAAACTCTAATCCCAAGTATGTTATATAAATGAAATGCTAACAAGACAAGGCTAAGAGCCTACCTCATCTGGACGTTCGAAGAAGACCACGGTTGAGCACGTGACCCAAAGATTTATACATGCAACTTTTCCTCAACAATCAAGATATGCAAGGATTAGGTGATAATATATAATGTTAGCATATAGATTAGCATAATCCATTAACATACATAACAAATATGCCCATGGAATAATAATTCAAATATTTGCAAGATATCAACTAGATGAGAAAAGAGTATTTCTATTAAAATAATCAACATAAGTACATAGGTGACGAACTTCTACAACGACACATATCGAAACCGAGAAACTAAGTCCCTCCAGCTAGGCCTCCACCACTTCAATCCTCCACCAAAGGCAATCTCATATAAAGGAGTTGATGAGGTTCTTCTTCACAAAGAAGGAAGAGCTTGGGGGATGAACAACGAGTTCAGACTTTCAAAGACAAAGGGATGCAAACTCAATATGAAGTGAAATTTTTGCAGAGTGTCTTTGCTCTCAAAATTGAATTCCTCTATCAAGTCTTGGATATGGATCAATTTATAGCCTTCAAATGGAACTGAAGGGTCAATTCAGAGAATTTCCAGTATATGAAAGGTCAAGGATCATGGATATCATGACATGGCATGGAAACCCGACATAATTTTTAATTTTGAGCATAAAACCCAATGTACGTGGGTTGTAGTGGAGAAACATGTGTATACAATTGTTGTATAACTGATAGGGTACATATATGTGGAAAAATATGAGTTTTTGGATCTGGAAGGAACAAAAAATGAACTTCAAGTTTGCATAGGGAAATGGAAAGCCATCCAAGAAAGTTGCATGGAGTGAGCCAAAATTTGTTGTAATACAGATCAGGAGAATCAATTTTCTTGGGTGATAATCGAGCCCATGAAGTAAAAGGAATAGACACAATTCTTATTCGAATGCCAAGAGAGGGTATTGCACTTATTAAGAATGTTTTGTTTTGTTCATGGTCTTAAAAATAATATTTTTTCAGTAAGTTTTGTTACTGACCAAGATATGGATGTTAAGTGAAGAAAAAGCAGATGTACTGTCAATAAACTTAAGGATAGTAAGTTGATTTGAAATGGATTCTGAGATGGTGGTCTATATAGATTAATTGCAGGTATTGTTTAACATAAAGTGTTGGTTCATGACGATCGATCACTAGTAGAGTTTCGAAAGAAGAGGTTTGGTCATCTAAACCTTAATAGTCTCAAGAAAGTCCAAAAAATGGCAAGAGGTATGCCACAATTTTGTTAGGGTTAACCTTGACTCGAGAATGAGTTAAAGTGGTTTAGGTCTCAACACATGGTATTGGTGGCATGTGGTTTTGTATGCCTAAGAATGGATGTGAAGAAGGCTTTATAAGGCTTGTAAGGATCCATTGTAAAGTGTTCTGGAGGTGAGCAGTGGATATCTCATTTGTCTCGACTTGGCCAGTTTAGGTCAAGGTTAATAATATATCTATTATTAGACTAGTTTTTCCCGGTAGGGATTTTCTAGGATAATTATATGTCTAAGTGTATGGTTTCTTATCTGTATTATTTTTTTCTCTCAAATATATTTTATCATGCTTAGTTAAAAAAATAACAAGTGGTATCAGATCCTAGTAGGCCCAGACTCTCTAGAGAAAGTGGCCTAGGTGTTTCCCTGAAGATGGATCTACAAAGTTGACAGAAATATATTTTAGTGCATAGATCAGATTGTGCAAAAGATGCTTCCCATTGTGAATGAGATCTAGTCTGTTAATGGTACTGATTGGAGGAAATAACATGGCCCTTGGGAAGACAACTAAATCTTATGAGTTTAATCTGAAGTATTCAATGAGTGGTAAGAAGCATGTAGTTGTAGACCAACTACTTGGATGCTTCAAAAAGATTGGATATATTCATGTATCAATAGATAAACTACTATGATGGTTGTATATGATAAGATTTTTTTTGTTATTTTGATGGATCTTTCAGCACATGAAGTTGGGACCAATATTGATGAACCATGTAGGTGAAGAGAATTCTTATAGAACCGACGGTTACAACGGTTGATGACCCATGTAATTTTGTATATGGGTTCTTTTTATATGGACACAAATTATAAGCTTGTATGCATGTACAAAAGAAGGCATAGAGGATGATGAGAAAAAACATGAGCATGGAAAATTGAGAGGATGTAGCAATGGATGGTGATGGTGTAGTCACCATGAGACATATGAAAAAAATAAAAAAATAATTAATGTAGTAGAATTGTTTTGCATGTAAAAGGGTATATGGTTGTAAGACTTGCTGAGGAATGCGTACCCCTGGTAACACACTGGTAAAGTTAGGAAGAATACCTAGGTGATAGGGGGGATGCATGCATAATCCCCAAGTCAGGCTTAAAGGGAGGATTGTTCGAGTTAACCTTGACTCAGGAATGAGTCAAAGTGGTTTAGGTATCAACACATGGTATTGATGGCCTATGGTTTTGTATTCCTGAGAATGCATGTGAATAAGCCTTTATAAAGCTAGTAAGGCTCCATTTTAAAGTGTCTTGGAGGTGAGCGGTGGATAACTCACTTGGCCCGGCTTAACCAATTTAGGTCAAGGTAAATAATAGATATATTATTAGGCTAGTTTTTTCTAGGATAATTATGTGTCTAAGTGTATGGTTGATTGTGTGTATTATTTTTTTCTCGCAAATATATTTTATTATGCTCGGTTAAAAACCTAAAAAATTTAATGTTACCAGAGGAGGTGTATGTGATTCTTGTGCCATGGGAAAGCATCATAGATATCCCTTATTCACGAACAATGAGAAAATTGTGAGGAAGCCCTTATACCTTATTCACTATGATGTGTGTGGACCAATGAGTAATATTTCTATTTCTGAATACTTGTACTTTGTTACCTTTATTGATGATGCTACTAGGAATTGTTGGATTTATTTCATGAAACATAAAAGTGAGGTGTTTTAATAAATTTTTTGAATTTAAATCCTTGGTAGAAAATCAAATAGGTCGTAGCATCAAGATATTAAGGAGTGAAAATGGGGGAGAGTAGAAATCTCATGAGTTTATTTATTTTTGTAAGAGGTTTGGGATCAAGAGGGAGTATTGTATTCCCTATTCTCTTCAACAAAATGGACTAGCAAAAAACAAAAACATGAGCATTGTTGAAACTGCATGGTGCATGTTGGAGAAGTTTGGTATGCCACAGTTCCTTTGGCAAGAAGCATGTATTAATGTTATGTACACTTTGAACATGTGTCATTATAATTCATTGAGGGAAGTTACACTCGAGGATGCATTTTCTAGAGTAAATCCTCCTTTTGATTATTTCAGAGTGTTTGGTTCTCTAGAATAGACTTATATACCTTCAGACATGTGAACAAAACTTGAGCCTACCATCAAAAGAGGTGTATTTGTTGGGTATGGTGATGAGCATAAGGGATATAGAATTTGTATTCCTGGTGAAAGGAGAACCATACCTTTTAGGAATGTTATTTTAGATTAATTTGGTTATAGAATGACATCTAACACACGTGGTATTGAAGTGTATTCAAATGTGCCAAAAGCCAGTGATAAAGAAGAAGATAAGGAAAGTAAAGATGTCATAAGCAATGACATAAAACAAGATCAATAAAATGAAGTGACTAAATATAATGAGGAACATAAAACAACAACCATGGAGTTTCCTATGTGGATAAAGACACTAGCAAAAGGATTGAAAGATGAAAAGAAGCCAAAAGTGTCTCCTCCCAGGAGATGTTCACGACCTAGAGTTCCAATTAGAAGGTATGAAGCTAATATTGTTGCATTGATGAGTGACTTGATTGATTATGATCCTAGTAGATTTGATGAAGCTTCGTATTCTAGAGAGTGGATTGAAGCTATGTAGGAATAATATGACAACATAAACTATGCGTGGGACATAGTTCCACTTTTTGAAGGAAAGAAAGTCATTGGAAGCAAATGGATCTTCAAATTGAAAAATAAAGTTGATGATTCCATCTCGAAGTATAAGGAAAGATTTGTTGCAAATGGATTTAGTAAAAATCCTAATATTGATTATGATGATACCTTTTCCCCCGTTTCCTAGAATAATACCATAAGGAGTGTTCTTTCCTTAGCTACTAGTAATAATTGGAATCTTCACCATATGGATGTGAAAACTAATTTCTTAAATGGTGTCTTGCAGGAAGAGGTATACATACAACAACCTAAAGTATTTTAGGTTCATGGTAAAGAAGATCTTGTGTGCAGATTGAAGAAGGCCTTGTACGGTCTTAAACAAGATCCTCATGCATGGTACACTCATATTGATGAGTCGTTTCAAGAAAAGGGAGTAAAGAATTCATCTGTTGATGCTAATCTATACTTTTTGTGTGATGGTAATAGCATTTTTATTGTTGTTTTGTATGTATATGATATTATTCTAACTGGAAATGACGATGGTTTAATTATTTGGTTGAAAAATGAATTGTGTAAAGAATTTGAGATGAAGGATTTGGGCCCCCTTCATTATTGACTTTGTTTAGAAGTATGGCAGGATATGTGATATCTCCAATAGAATCGGTTGGGATATTATTTCCTTCTGTGCAATAAGTGTTCTCGATGCTCTAATTTGGTTGACAAATTTTCACAAATAGTTTGCATGTATTCGACTAATAGAAATTTTGTCAAACATATTGCATGTAATACAAATACACCAGAAATAGAAGGGACGATATGTGGTATTTTATTATGGATGAAGTTATGAACACAACAATCCAATGACTAATATGGAAGTTGCAATACATTAATGGAAAGCACACAATACAAGATAAAAACATGGAATCATGCCATGGCCTCTTCAACAGATGAGATCAAACACTCCAAGTTCCACAACCCCTCCAAGCAAATCACTGCAACCCAAAATTGAAATCAAAACACAAGATGAAGTTCCAATCAAGATCCAAGATGGATCCTCCTCCTTTTCTTGCTAGGGTGGATATTGCACCACCAAAACTAAACTACAATGGAAGGGTTTTGTCAAAACCCTAACGAAAACCTTGTATCCAAGAGCACTCCAAAGAGATCAATCCAAAAAACATAATGAGGAAGGTGAAGTGCTACCCCTTCCTTTATACTTCTTCCATGACTTCTTAATCTTTCCCTTTTTTGACCAAATCAAGCATGACCATTATTTCCTTTTTGAATAAATCAAACATGATCATTATTTCCTTTTTTATTTTCACTTAAGGATTAAAATCACTTTATAGCCCTTTTTGGCCCCTTTTTAGTGCTGAAAAGTGATTAATTAGCTTCTAAGACATTCCCGAATGCCGGAATCCCCTTTCTCATCATCCCAACCTTTATATATTTTCATCCTGATTCCAATGAGCTATTACATGAAGGTGTTCCCTCCAATAATACGACCCAAATAACACCTTTATGGCATTTAATTAATTTATACCCAATAATAATCTTAATTTACAGAAATCGTCGAAATGCCACATAACCCAGAACGAACTATGTAGAAGTGACCCTGATGATGAAATAAGGTAAATGCACTAGGACGTGGCTCATATAACTCCTCCAATTCACCCAAGACTACTATTATCCTCCATTTACTCCTCTTTCCAGGATGACTCAAACCCATAAGGTTGCCTCCAACTGTAAAGCAGGGGAATCCAAAAATGGGTACATTACAATCCTCCCTTCCCAAATATTTCTTTTCCTCAAGAAATTCCATCATAACCTGACGCTCCATTGACTGAACCAGAATGAAGCTAAAAATGATACTAGGGTCCCAAACCACCCTAGAATATGTGAAGTATCCTCTGCTCAGTTTGTCGTCTAGCAAGGTACCACCATAAGAAATCTCATGAATATTGTCGATGAGTAGAGAAACTCGATGCTACAACAACTCAATCAACCCCTCAAAGAACTACCCCACTATGGAACCAATCTCATGAAATAAAAAACTAGATCTCACCTCTCTATTAGTTGTTGAACTTTCTAATATTGAAATCTCAGGGTCCCAAGATATTCTCAAAAAGATACCACCATGTTGATGTTGTGACACTCTGATTATAATCATTCGACCATCGTGCCTAGTCTGCCTCCTCCTCCCCTGGTAATCCCACCTAAAATACCTGTAAGGGTTGAATCTACTACCATGAATAGTATCTTGCATAGGCATCCAGGTGAAGTCACGACTTGCAAATTCACTGCCACACTCGAACTCAAATGTCAGAAAATCAATTCTTTCCTAACCGTTGACAATTCTCTAGGCTACCCATGGACTCTAGACATCTCTCCACTAGATATCTCTATCACCTTTGTTTCCCCATACTTAGAATATATCACTAAAAGGTGCCTGAACTGGTCAATCACTGTAGACATACTATATTTCCATTGTACCCTCTGTAAAACTGTAATGCAATATGTCCACCTGCTCTCCCATTCTCTCTCTTAAATAGCCAAAGACCGCATCGATCCTATGGAATTAGTGTGCCCTGACCTACTCTATTGACAATTCGTATGCTCTATACTCCCCTACATCACTTGTGAAGCCTCTCCATGTGAACCTCTCTCGAATCTACCTAGAATATGTCAAACACTCTCTGCTCCTAGCACTATGTTGTGACTCGCACTACAAATCTCCATTTTACTTTATTTTTTGATACCTCCCTAAAATGGAGCCTCCTTATTTTTATAATCTCAAGATAAAACCTCATAAGTCCCTTCTTCATTTAAAGTATTCTTCTGGTAACTCATGTTTCACTTGGAAAATGAGAAAGAAATTAAAGTTGAAGTTTAAAATTTGATCAGAAAAGTTACTTTCAACTCCATTGAACTGCTTGTAGGAGTTACTTCAAACTCCTCCGAACAACTCGAAGGAGATACTTCAAACGCCTCTAAGTAGCTCAGAGGAGTTCCTGTTGATTGTTCTGATAAACAAAAATTATCGCGAGATTTGAGGAGAACCCCTCTGATCATATCGGAGAAGTTACAACTCCTCTGATATGTTCAGAGGAGTTACCCTTAACTCTTCCAAACAAGTTCGGAAAACTTGTTTTAAAATCCTTCGACCTAACTACCACATTAAATGCTACTTATTATCTGAGAGGTTATAAAATGAAATGGAGTTAATCCATTATTGCTTGGCTACTTGAAATTGACAAGAAGATGTAGAATGAAGGAGTTAAGCTGAACATCATTCGAACAAATCCCTATACTTTCCCAACATGTGGCAATAGTAGCCAAGTAATTTTACCTACCTCTCTTTTGTTCTTTAAGCTAGGGTTAGGTTTTGTTTCATTTTTTTTTGCTTACCTTTTGTTTTTTCCCTAAACCATAACTTACTTGCCGAATATTCTCCACTTCACCCTCACTAGGCCCTTCATGGTTGTCACTAGTCTTAGACTGATCCTCAACTCATCCTTTTTTATGGAGTATGCAAACAATTCATTTTTCCCCATTCTTAAGCCATGATAGACTCCATCCTATCCTCGCATTTGGCAGTTGCAAACCCCAAATCCATCCAAGAATCCCTCGGTTCACCCTGAGCAAGCCCTAAACATGCCACACCTATTTATCTAAGTTTTCCATAATGCTCCCAAGCGTTGCTTTGTGTTCACATAAAAATAACGAAATTCAAAAAACTTGTTTAGTAACTCTTCAAGCATATTGGAGAAGTTACTACTAAATTCTCTGATATGCTCAGGAGAGTTGAACTCAACTCTTCCACATGCCTTCATAGTGATTGGGAATGAATCCTTCGATCGTATCGTAGGAGTTAATATTAAATCCTCTGATACGATTAGAGGAGTTCCTTATAAGTCCTCCGAGCACACCAAGACTTTGGATAATCTCTTCTGAATACATATTGAAGAATTTACTAATGACGTGTCTGATGTGTTCGAAGGAGTTGTTATTAACTCCTCCGATATGATCAGAGTAGTTGTTAATAACTCTCCCGATATGCTCGGAACAGTTACTCATAATTCCTTCGATCTGCATCAAGAGAGATGTTTTGTTTTTCTCCGATTTTAGTTTTCCAGGTTGATGCCCAATCTTTTCACCCTAAAACACCACTAGATATTGTTTTCTATTAACTTGACATTTACGAGAAACAACAGGCCATGACTAGTTTTCATTAATCCTTATTATTGTTTTGATCATTTAACTATTTTCAAATAACATGCTCCAAATTTATCATGCCTGCAAGTTCAGACATGTCACCATGAAATAAAACAATGATGAAACCAGTAGGGGTTGAACCATCTGGCAACTCCCAGCAGACAGTAGAAACAAAAAGTGTCGGGGCAATATATGATGATACATTAGGACTTCTAGACAAAGATGAAGAAACCTTAAAATGGGGAGAACTATATTATATGTTCAAGAAATCAAACTTATCTACAGAAGCAGAGGACCCAGGTGAGCTCCAGGAATTTAAAACATCATAAAATTTTCAATTTTTAGAGTGGAAACACATCCAAAATTTTTCCCTTGTGCAGGTGTCATTTCTTGGATTTTGAAAAATGCAAAAGTAAATAGTAGGTACGTCTTTAATGAAATAAAAGAGTTGATAGATTCATTCATGCCTGATGATTTAACTAAGTGTTACCATATTGATGCCAGAAACAAAAAGATATATGGTTATCTCCTTAGTGAATTGGAGCTCACGTTGAAGGATTTATTCCCCACATGGTATAAAGCAGACAAGTAGTCCAAATATCGTCCCAAGAGTCGATACCCCACAACCGATATAAGAAGACCCTACCAATATATGGTGGCCATGCTGTGTAGGTTGTATGGGGAATTAGATGCCACCCACTTACCCTTGTCTTATATGCTCTTAATTTATTTATGTGCAGATGTAGGGGCCTCATTCAACTGGTGTTGGGAGTAGGCCTATTTTGAGAAAATACCAATTTTCGTAAGGTAAGGCCAGATTTTGGAGGACAACTAGCAGGAAAAGCAACATGTGCGAGGGAAAGCCACATGCAAAGGAGGAAAGCATGAATGCGCACAAGTAGGAAAACCTAACCATGTTAGGGTTAGGGTTTTGGTAAGAGATTGTAACAACTAAGAAGCTTGTGAATTAGTATAAATAAGAACTTAGGAGGTCCAGGTCATGGTTGGAGGAGGTAGTTCCATTGGGATCGAATGGAATACTGATTAAATTTGACTATTGTAGTTTGATATGATTTTGTAAGTTGTTGAGTTGTAGAAGAGTCAAGTAACTATATCTTGAGGGTTAGATCACAGGTTGAGGAGCCTGGTGTGATCTAGTCTGCCTCACAGAGGCTGTTGAACCTTTCTTATTATTGTATGATTGGATATATAGTGCGCACAACACCATATTTTGTAGAAAACCTAATAAAAGAGAATAAGAAGCCAAATCTTAGTGGATGTAGCCTAGGAGGGGGTGAACCATGGAAAAACCTATGTTACACGTGTTTTTTATTATATATTTACCTTCTTTCAGTATTTAGTTTATGAATGGATGGATGAATGGATCAGTTAGATATAATAGAATGCATGCATGACTTAAAACATGAATGAATCTTAGGAATAATAGAGAGAATAATCAGATCAAGGCCTGAAGAAGATCAATTATAATCTCAGATCCCCACTCTTTACTAGACTGCAAGCACTTGAGCTTTGTAGTCACCCATAGAGATATCTTTGGTGAGACTGCATAGTACATTCTCTGTGTTGTGTTTCCTTATGGTTTACTAGGAGGGCCTATAGTTTCAGAGGGTTTTGTTGGCAACCTGTTCAAATCTGAACCTGGGTCAGCCCAAGAAGTAGATAGAAAGATTAATAACCAGTATCAAAAGATAGATCCAATAATAGAGGAGATGAAGGAGGATCTGAAGAACCTCACATTCCAACTTAACTAGAATAAAGGCAAAGAGAAAAGAGAATTTGTTTGGTGTACCACATGCAAGATAGAAGGTCACCATAAGAATGAATGTCCAACGTTTGTGCAGTGCATGGAAACAGGAGTACCAAACCCATTTCCAATAGGAGGACCATGGTGCAAGATATGTAAGACACATGGGCATGATCCATATCATTTAGCAATGATGCAGAAGTACCAGACAGTACAAAAGAGGTCATACTGCAATTTCTGCAAGTCAGTGGGTCATGATGATAAATATTGTAGGACAATGGAGTTGATGAGAGAAAAAACTTCGGATACCCATAGGGTGCAAGAAAAAATGATGAAAGGGCAAGATGCAACTCAGTTCAACTAGGTACCACCTCCATACAAAAATGTGAAGTCGCAATACAACACTGTGCAACCACAATATAACAACATGCAGCCACAGTATAACCCCACACAATGTAACCAAACACCTTAGTATAATGCCCCACAAGGAGATCGAGCTAGATACAGAGGTGGAGGATGAAGTAGAGGAGTATTTGGAAGAGGCAGAGGTCCAATAGTGTGCCACAACTGCCAAAAACTAGGAAAGTATGGCAGGGACTTTCCACTCCCAGCAACGACATGTATGTACCATTGCACAACAGACCATGATACAAAGGAATGCCCAACACTTTTGGGAAAGATTCAATAAAAGAGGAACCAGAACAACCAAAATGTTCAATGGATCTTTGTAGAAGCTAGGGATGATGGAAGAAATATCAACATAATCATGCAAGGAGGAGCCAAGACAGGACCTGACGCAGTAAGACAAGATCCAACACAACACCAATGGGTGAAGAAAAACACTGAAACATAGAAGCAGTTTGATAAGCAGAAATAAAAGTAGAAATTCAAGGAGGCCAGATAGGAGTTCCTCAAACAATATGTTATGCCAACATTAGTTGCGTATCATACTCAGAACGTACCAATGTACGATATGAATCCATCAATGGACCACACCATTGAAGCACAACCTGTCGAACAAGTAAGTAACATAAGAATTTTTTTGCAATCCTGTGTTAAGTTATTAAAGAATCCATCATTTGTCAAAGTCTTAAAAAATCTGCTAGAAAGATGTAACACAAAGGTAGAGGGGAAATTAGAGCAGAAAATAGTCAATCAACTTCATACAAGAAGGAGGACAAGCAGGGAATTCAAACTCAATGCTAACATTGGGGATTTGAATATGGGGGATATTATACTATACTTAGGCTCTAAGGTAAATGTTTTATCTAAGAAGACATGGTAGTGTATGTGAGAACCCACATTTGTCTATTCACCTGTCCAGCTAAAGTAAGTGAATCAAAACAAAGTTCTACTAATTGGAAGGCTTAAAGGTGTGATAGTATATTTGGATGGAGTGCGAACTAAGGAAAACTTTGAAGTAATAGAGATTATAGATGGAACAAACCATATCCAACATTGCTTGGAATGGATTGGGAATTTGATAACCAAGCCATAATAAACTTGAAGACAAGGAAAATGATATTTCAATAAGGTGAGTATAGAGTCATTGCACCTTTAGATCCTTCAGAAGGAGAAAGGTTTGTAGAACCCACCTGTTTAGATCTGGAGGAAATCAACCAATTGTATAGAACCATCGCACGTGAAGAAGTTTATGTCAACCTAACTGCAGATGGGGTACTTAGCTGGAGAAGGATCACAACATGTGCTTCTAACTCAGATACAGGTCTGGAAAATTGGAAGTAGAGATTACATGAAGTATTCGCAAGAAGGTGCATAATAATAAACCGCACAGTAAGATGGGTTGGCATAGAGATAAGACAATCTCCCAGTTTTCATGGGCTAAATGACTTAGAGGAATTTTTGACCAAATATGAAGAGGATGTATTATATAATCATAGGCTCTTAGCCCTAGATATTTCACTCAAGGATACACCTACAAGATAGTGGGGTGTGCACAAAGAAACAATTCAAGACTAGTAGCAATGTAAGTGATGACTGCGCATTAGATTCGGTGCAGAACAAGGTAGCAATAAAATGCAGACGTATGATGGGAAAGGGACACCAAAAAAACACTTGGAGAAGTGCAAGACACAATGGAGGATGACACCGCCAGAAGAATGGCCTCATCATTTCATCCACACATTGGAAGGAATCCCATAAAAATGGTATGTAGACCAGGAGATGCGTAGAGGTACTATTAAATGGACAACATTACAACATAACTTTGTAGTAACTTTCTCATTTGAACATGAGAACCCCAACATTGATTCAA
>SNQJ01S0125971.1:26409-41285 GCA_010110895.2 Picea sitchensis | reverse complement strand
CACAAGTTTTGTTTTTACTGTAAAGTGAAATTCTAAATAAAAAAAATACTTTTATATGTCGGAAGTTGAATAACTTGTGAAAATACAGTTGTTTTTGTCATAAAACAAGCAAAAGTGTAACCCACCTTCATGATTTCACCCATCGACTTCTGACCAAAAACTCTTCTCAGGGGCACAAATCTGAACAAGGGCGCACCATTAGTTTGGGTGACCAAGCAAATGGGGATCTAGACCGGGGTGACCCGAGAGTGGACAATAGTTGTTGGCGATATCAGAGTGACCTCCAAGGATTAGTGGGAGAAGCCTAGTGCAGCCATGGAAGAGGGCGCACTCACTTCATTCCCACAAAGAAGAAACCAGCAAGGGCACAAACCCCAGTTGGTGCGCTCTCCCTTCTACTTTAGAAAAATCGAAGGAAATGATTTGCTCGCTGAGAGAGTGGCTAGCTAATGAGATAAGATTTCTCTCAAAGGTGGAAGCATGGAAAACAGAGTCACCGGGAGGTAGCCATGAAGGAAGGCACACTAGTTATTCTTCAGAAAAACCTAAAAACAAAATTGTCGTGAATGTAAATTGCAAATTCAAAAAAGAAAACAACCAAGACACATAGCTTCAGAAGAAAAGGTAAGAATGCTTTATTTTAGTCCCGGTTCACCTTATATACCAAGGGAACCATTTATTTTACATATATTTAATTACTCATCAAAAGGTGAAGAAGTGTTGCGCCTAGGTGATTGACTTATGTGCCCTAAGTGACCACCTTGGCCCAATTCCTCCCTGTTTAGATCTGGAAGCGTCCCAGATTCCATGAGAAGATGTGGAAACTTGTTGTGGAATACATCAGTTGTGATCCACTTTGCCTGAGCTAGATTTTGGCCTTGGTAGGCTACCAGTTATGAAGTGTAAGTCCGGTGTCATGTAGAGTGACTTCAAGTGTCCAGTATAGTGTCTTTGGCCAATGGGAGTTGGAAATCAGGAATGTTGTCCACTGGATGAGTGATGGTGACTCGTTCTTCCAAGATGGAAGGATCAAACAACTTTAAGTGATTTACATTAATGACATTGTGGATTCCCAGTTGTGGTAGCAGATCCAACCTATATGCATTTTCTCCAATCTTGTCGAGTATTGTATACGAACCATATCTGATTGGCAGAAGCTTGTGATAGTGGCCTTTGAAGCACTTCTTATCCAAGTGTAACCAGACTTGATCTCCTTCTTGAAAGGCCATGAAGGTTCTTTGTTTGTCATGGCGCTGCTTGGCATGATATTGGGCTGCTTTGAGTGCTGATGTGACTGCATTGTGGTGTTGTGCAATTTGTTGGAGAAATTGTTGAGCTGACAGTTGTTCCTGCTGTTGATGGAAGGTACCTTGAGGAGCCCAAGTGAGTGGAAACTTGGTTGGAGATGCTGGTTGGAAGCCCAAGAAGACTTCAAAACGGGAAAAGCATGTAGAAGAATGTGTTGCCTTGTTGTAGCTATGATGGAGAATGTATAAGTAATTGTCCCATTGTTTGCTACACCCAAAGTGAGTTCGGAGAGCATGCACCAAGACTCTGTTGAAAACCTCTGTTTGGCCATCCGTTTGAGGATGAAATGCAGTAGAAAACTTGAGGTGGCACCCCAATAGCACCCATATGGTCTTCCAAAATGTACTAAGGAAGCGAGAATCTCTGTCTGAGATGATACTGCTTGGGAGGCCAAAATGGGGCCAGACATGACATAAATAGAGTTTTGTTGTTTGCGCTATTGTAGTAGTCTTTGTGCATGGGATAAAAAGTGCCATTTTGTTGAAGCGGCATACCACTACCAAGATTGCATCATGTTTCTTTTGGGTTGTTGGAAGTCCACTTAGGAATTCCATTGATATTGTTTCCCAAGGTCAAGAAGGAAGCGACAGTGGTTGATACCATGCTTCTGGTTGGATGGCTTGGATTGTGAGCATAATGCATAAGCTCTGATAAATTTTTCAACTTGAGGCTACATGGAAGGCCAATGAAAATGGCATTGCAGATGTTGGGTGGTCTTTGTGGTCCCGAAGTGGCCCCGATAGGCTAAAGCATGTGCTTCCCTGATGAGCAAGAGGCAGTCTTCTGAGTGTGGAACACATAGAAAATTCAACTTATATAGCCACCCATCCCGAATAGTGTAGTCTAGGAAGGGGGTCTGATTGATGGTTGTGAGGCTTTGCAAAGCTTCCCAAATCTCTCAAAAGTTGGTGTCTATAGCATATTTATCTTTCCATGTGTCATAAGTAGCACAACGTACTTCTAGAATGGAAATAACTAGAGTGGGAGGTCGACTTAGCAAATCAACCATTTTATTAGAAGTGCCTTTCTTGTATCTGATGACTAAGTGAAATTGTTGAATGTAAGAGGCCCATTTAAGGGGCCTTTGTTCCTGAATCTTCGATTGAGAGTTGATGAAAATCAAAGGGTGGTGGTCGGTATGCAGAATGGTTTTTTTACCCAACAAATAATGCCTCCATTGTTTGACTGCTTGCACCAGACTATAAAATTCCTTGTCACAACTATTGTAATTTTTCTTTGCCTCGGATAGGGTTTCAGAGTGGTAAGAAATGGGGTGTCCTCCCTATTTAAGTATGACACCAATAACATATTGTGAGGTGTCAGACTTAATCTCGAAGGGTTGGGAGAGGTCTGGCAGATGTAAAATAGGGAATGAGCAGAGGGCATCTTTGAGCTGAGAAAAGTGAGTAGTTTCTTCTTTGGTCCAGATGAATGTAGAAGAAGTATTTGAGATTTGATGCAAAGGTCGAGTAAGATTTGAAAAAGAGGGAATGAACTTACGATAGAAATTGATGCCACCCAAAAATATTTTTATCTCCTTAGCTAAAGAAGGTAGAGGCCATTGTTTCAATGCTTGGATGAAAGCTGGATCTGGTTGAATACCCTCTGAGATGACCACAAATCTGAGATAGGGGGCTGAAGTCTAACCAAAATATGATTTCTTCTATTTGACTTGCAACTTGTGTTCTTGGAGAATTTGGAGAACATGTCAGACATGTTGCATGTGAGTGTCCCATGTCCGACTGAAGATTAGAATGTCATCTAAGTAGATGACCACAAATTGACCCAAGTGTGCTCTGAAGATGTCATTGATGAGCCTCATGAAAGTGGCTGGGGCGTTGGTGAGACCGAAAGGCATAACCTTCCACTCAAAAAGACCAAATTTGGTCTTGAACGTTGTTTTCCAAACATCATATGGGTTCATTCGGACTTGATGGTAGCCGGTTGTCAAATCCAATTTAGTAAACCACTTAGTTCCTTGGAGGGTGTCGAGTAGTTCCTCAATCCAGGGAAGGGGGTAATAGTTTTTTTATTGTGGCTTTGTTCAAGGCTCGGTAATCAGTGACAAGGTGCATTTCTGAAGTATCTTGTTTAGGGATGACAAAGGCAGAAGAAGCACAGGGAGAAGATGAAGGTTGGATGTGGCCAAAGTTGATGAGGTCAGTCAGTTGTCTTTCCATTTCCTTTGTTTCTGTTGGGGCCAACCAGTAATCAGGGGTGTTAGGTAAGGCAGATCCGGGGATGAGATGAATAGAATGGTCAATGTGGCAGGAGGGGGGAAGTCCCTCCGGAGGTTGAAATACCTCTGCGAACTCATGGAGGAGGGGAGTCATAGTCTTAGGAATAGGGTGCGTTGTATTGTTTGGTGTTATTGGGTGCACCAAACAAAGAGAGACACATTGGTTTAAGTGTACATGTGGGATTTGTTCTTTGGTAGAAGGGGGTTTGGGTTTTGTTGCAGTTAAGATATAAGTGTGGCCTTCTTTGGTAATTTTGTACTAGCGGGATTTGGCTAGATAGATAGCATTTCTTTGAGTTTGGTATGGGATACCGAGCAAAAAATTCTCACAATCCAAGGGGGAGACATCACAGAGGACAATATCTTTGAATTGGTCTATAGGGAAAGTGACCAGGCAACGCTTGGAAACTAGGAGGCGAGGGCCATCCTTTTAGACCTATCTGAGTTGATAGGGTTGTGGATGTAGAGTGGTGACAAGATTAAGGCGGTTGACAAGGGCTTGAGACACCAAATTTTTCTGGCTTCCATTGTCCATAATTAGTAAAGCCAAGGAATTTTTGATTTGGCAATTATGGGTGAAGAGGGGTTGGGTGGATCTGTTCGAATCTTCCTGGGTCATTAGAATCAATGAGGGATCTACTTATGTGGTATTGTATAGAGGAAATTCTTCGGTATCTTCTAATTGGGAAGGCGCAATGAGCTCAATGAGTAGAGTTTTGTTGGTTTTTAGATTTTGGAGGAATCACCAATCTCATGAATTGTGTGAAGTAGTTTTGCGGAATGAGCACCAGGGTGTCCTTGTAGTTGTATTGGGTGTGGGTTTTTGAGTCTGAGGAGGTGGAAAGCGGGTTGAGGGATGGGAGTTGGATGGTTGAAAGGAGGGGGGGTTGGTGTAAGGGCGGGACTGAGGAATACAACCTCTAGGAGTGACTTTCCTTTCTATAGCCAAAGATCTCTATAATGTTTTATCTAAAGTTGGATTTTCAAACAACTCTACCTCTCGTCGAAATTGAATTAATAAACCAGCCACAAATTTTAATATGAGTACCTCTTCCGGATCTAGAACATGAAGTAAGAGGCGCATCTTACAGAAGAAGTCTATGTAGCCTTGAACTCCTTGTGAAGGGAGTTGTCGAAGTTGGTGCCATTTGATCCATAAGGATTGCACATACCCAGGTGGGTAGAAGCAATTTCTCAAAGCTTCGAAAAGTCGAACCCAAGTTTTGATGGGTTGCGAAGTAGAGGATTCTGGAGCATCCCCAATCTCTATCACAAATGTGGTCTTCTCTTGCTCTGTATCCCACCAAGTTTGCGCCAGTCCTTCTAATTGCAAGGAAGAAATATGGAGTTTTCTTTCCTCGGTAAGGCCTGTACATGTATTGATATAGGTGGATAGGCTACGGATCCAAGAATCCACCATTTCACCATTTGTTTGCCCAACAAATCTGGGTAGTTGGATTCGAGTGTCCAACCAGAATGGATCTGGATTGTTTTGTTGTTGCATTCTGAGAAGCTCATTGAGGACGGAGGCTAGATCTTAGACAGGATTTGATGTGTTGGAATCTGATTCGACTGCAAAAGGATCTTTGCGTGGAGGCATTGTGAGGCTAGTTGAAGAGAAAAGGCACCTCTAGGTTGCAATGCTAAACAGAGGACTCTGTTTTGAGAACAGAGGAATCAAAACCCTAAGGCAATGAAGCTTGAACTGGTCTAGAGGGAGAGATCTCTATTGTTTTAGATCTATGGAGCTCCTCTCTATGGCAATGGATATGTGGGAGCCCTTGGGGCTTATGAGATCTGTGGATATTCTTGCATAAATGGAAACCCTCGAATGGGAAAACTATGAATTATTTCATGAAACCCCCCCAAAAAACTTGGCTCAATCCTCAAGATCGAAAGCTTTTCCATGGATCTTGAGGCTCTCATACCAATTGATCTTCCCAAGAAGGCGATCTATAGGAGAAGGTGACCACGCAAGACATAGCTCGACTTCTGACCGAAAACTCTCCTCAGGGGCGCAAATATGAACAAGGGTGCACCATTAGTTTGGGTGACCAAGCAAATGGGGATCCAGACCAGGGTGACTCGAGAGTGGCCAAGAGGTGTTGGCGATCTTAGAGTGACCTCCAGGGATTAGTGGGAGAAGCCCAGTGTAGCCATGAAAGAGGGCGCACTCACTTCATTCCCACAAAGAAGAAACCAACAAGGGCGTAAACCCCAGTTGGTCCGCCCTCCCTTCTGCCTCAGAAAACTCGAAGGAAATGATTTGCTCCCTGCGAGAGTGGCTAGATAATGAGATAAGCTTGCTCTCAGAGGTGGAAGCATGGAAAACAAAGTCACCAGGAGGCAGTCATGAAGGAAGGCGCAGTGGTTATTCTTCAGAAAAACCTAAAAATGAAATTGTCGTGAATGTAAATTGCAAACTCAGAAAAGAGAACAACCAAGACACATAGCTTCAGAAGAAAAGGTAAGAATGATTTATTTTAGTCGCGGTTAACCTTATATACCAAGGGAACCATTTATTTTACATATATTTAATTACTCATCAAAAGGTGAAGAAGTGTTGCGCCTAGGTGATTGACTTGTGCACCCTAGGTGGCCACCTTGGCCTAGTTCTTTCCTTCATATAATTTGTTTAGGGAATCAAACATTTATTTTAGAGTCTTCTTTGATGACACATAGGGAATTAGTTGGTCTTTGATTGAATCTGCAATTATTCTTGTGGCCATGATTGTGTCCTTTTGGTGCTTTTCTTTTTCTACAACATCGGCGGGCTGTGGCACTTCTTCTTTGATGAATCTTGCTAGGTCATTCTCTTCAAGAATGAGACCAATCCTATACTTCCAGGCACAAAATTTTTCCACACCTTCTAGCTTGTCGACAAGCTTAACGCTTGCATACATCTTTTACTTTAAGCTGGGAAAATGTCCAAAAATGAAAATGTTCAAAATCAAATTCTAAACTTACAAGGAGGTGCACTTTGTTGAGGCGAGTAACCTGGTGTGCTTGGATCTGAGAAAATCCAACTTTTACCCCTCCAAACTTGATCTGCGGATTTTTGGACTCATGCTTCTAGTTTTCTGGTACCTCTGGTACTCTGGTACTTTTGGTACTTCTGGTTCTCTGGTTTTCTAGTACTTCTGGTACTTTGTGAAACTAGGGTTTCACTTTCCGGGAGATCTAGTCACTGAAAAGGTGGTGTGTTGAAGATGCCAAAATGATCCTTGGGGGAGGGCACACTTTTCTAGATGGTTTTAGGGCTGAATTACCTCTCCAACAAAAAACCCTAATTTGCATGTAGGACAACAGTGACATTTTTCACTTTTCTCTTGTAAAAGATGCCCTCTTCAGCTTGGCTCTGATACCATGTTAATGTTTAAGCCATTATTATAGTTCTTTGCGTTTCAATAGATAACAACAACATAAGACAAGATCACTAAGAAATACACAATCACAAGAGACACAATCTGGGAAACCCTCTAGGGGAAGAAAACCCAGCAAAAATTCCTTAATATAGATAGCCAATACAATGCCAAGAGATAACTCAAAAAGTACAAAAAGTCCTCTCCTAAAGACGCGCCTCTCTCTCTCTCTCTCTTCTCCAGCTGCAGATCTGAAACTTGTCTCTCAAATGAACAAGTGAGTGCGTGTCTAAGTGAGGCGCTAGCCTCCTTATTTATACAAGACTGGCACGTATGGGAGTGTCCTTTCACTCTCAGGCCGACTTCTTCTTCTTGGTGGTTATAACCACCTTTATTATATTCTGGAGCCTCTTTGATATATTCTGGGGCCGACTTCTCTTTCTTCATATTACAATTACATTATGACCAATCTGCAAAAGGGGATTTGGTCCTTTTACAATAGCCGACATGATCAATCTGCAATGGGGACTGATCCAATGAATACTATATCAAATAATGATAAGAATACACTTTACAATTACATTATTTCAACAATTCACTTACTCAAACAAAGTAGCAGGTCATTAGTTAATGAAAAGGTTGGGTTGAATTGATGCCAATTCGACTTATTATGAAATCATTATGTGAGACCTGAGAATAATCATGTTATAAACATAGTTAGTCACTTATTCAAACAAAATACAAAGTCAAGATATTTAGTTTAAAAATATAACACCACAAACCAAACCACTTTCTCATGTTTAATGTTTAAAAAATAAGAGCAAGCTTGAAGTAGAAAAATATAACCAAATTCTATATACTTGGTGACAAACAATAGAAAAACCAACTCATGATCCAAATATTTATTACCATTGTTAAGTGCATTGTTCGAAAATATTGCACTAGAAAGAGCCTTAATACTAGGGTACCATAGTTGAAGTAGAGAAATATAACCAAATTCTATATACTTGGTGATAAACAATAGAAAAACCAATTCATGATCCAAATATTTATTACCATTGTTAAGTGCATTGTTCGAAAATATTGCATTAGAAGGAGCCTTAATACTAGGGTACCATAGTTTCATAACAAGAGACTAATGAACCAATCTCAAACTAAGGTTGTCTTTTTTACCTATTGATAAAAGAAGGTAGAACCATCTCTAATATGAGAGAAATAGAGATTCCTATATTCAGAGATTACATTTTCCCACATATATATAAATCAAAATTAATATACATCTACGTTGATGGTTAATATTAATATCCATTTATACAAATAACACTTCTTTTTAGTTAATATAATAATGCTGTATTTATTTTTGACAAATTTCCAATAGTTGATATAATTACTTTTGATTAAGCTTAGCTTTTCATAATATAATAATATCGTATTTGCTTTTTGATAAAGCTTAACTTTTCCTAATATAATAATATCGTATTTGTTTTTTAAAAATTTTCAGTATAATCTGAAAAAATTATCATGCCAGGTAACATTGAATCTCCTTGACTGGAAAAGAGGATGAACAGCAGTGAAATTGTTTTACTGGTATTCAGGGATAGAATTTAACAAGAAATTTCTCGTTACTGGGTGATTTGCCTTTCTCGTTACTGGGTGATTTGCCTGTTAAATGTGAAAAATTCTTCAAAACCATCCACATTCTTGGTTGAAACTGTGAAAATAGATAATTGAATTATCATAATTGTCAAATTTGACCTACTGCTTCGTTTTAAAATTCGAACCCAACTGGCATGCAGGTGTAGAGTACTTTGTTTCTCTTAGCCAGAAATAAGCTTTGTCTCAATCTCATTATCACATTTTCAAGTAATACAATGCTCGGTGTCTCTCACAGTCCCAGAACCTGACACAATTAATGATTGGAAAAAGGAGATGGCTTAAGATAAAGGGTATTTATTCTGCCCTAGGAATTTGGGAGGAGTTCGTTCTAAAAATTGTCAAATTTATAAACTGCAATCTGTTTACACCAAATTGTATTTTAATAGTAAAATCAGATTCTTGCATAGATCCAGATGATCGAAATCACCATAAATAAAATAATTAAAAAAAAAAAAAAAGTCATTTAAACAATAATAAAAAAAAAGTCATTTAAACAATGTTGAAATTGCCTGGTTCCAAAAAGATCACCAAAAACGAAGTGATACGAGTGTCAATTATCAAACGCCAAAGGAGATCAGTTACCAGAAAGCCGATCATGTACCATGTGGTTGGGTTTTGAGCAGTAATGTTGAATAGGAGTGGGTTAATTTGGGAGCAATTTTTTTTTTTGAGTTTTTTTAAAAAAATTTGGTCAATTTAGAACTCTGATTAATTTGATCGATTTTTTGAGTATCTGGATTGGTTTAAAATGGAGCAAAACTCCTGTGATAATGTTCTAAAATACATAAAACTATAATCCATATAAAACTTAAACTACCCTGCAATTCTAACCAGATTCAAGCCTATATTTTTGCCTAAAAAACAAAACTGGGGAAAGAAGATTGCTCCCCAGTTAACCTACTCCATGCTGAATACAGCAAACTTGATTAATCTGTTAAAAGGAATGCACGTGTGAACTTCCATTATGCAATGTAAGTGTACGGAAGATCTGTAGGTTGATACATCTTTTGATTATTTAAACTGTGGGTGGCAAAACCAGGCAAATAAATATATATGTTACCATCATCCGACCGATGATGAGTACAGAGACAGATGGATTCTGTTCTGCTTGCTTCCGACAGACCAATGCAATTGTACAGACCGCGTTAAGTTGGTCTGATGGATGAATGTTATCACCATACAGCTTGCTATATTCTAGCGTTAAAATAGCTGGCGTGGATATTACCAAGGACATTAATTTAATTAATGTCGGGCATCCTTCGGCATCTGTTGCTTTGATCTTAAATGAGAAGGGCCGACTATTATTTTGTATGAAATGACAAGTCTAAGTGCGTATTGTTGACCGAGGAAGTAGTTTCATCAATTTTTTTTTGCGTATTTCCATGAAGGTTCTTCAAAATTTATGACTCGGAATTTCGTAAAGATCAATAATTTTTTTTTCTTTTTTCAAAGTTTGAAGTTGATTTTGAAAGCAAGTTGTGGAAATAAAAAAATCTGTCCGTAAACTTACCACGAGCAACCGATCTGGGTCAAAGAGCGGCCGAGTTTCACTAAACCATAACCCTATATTGAAATTACCACGAACAACCGATCTGGGTCAAAGAGCGGCCGAGTTTCACTAAACCCTAACCCTATATTGGATGCCTTATGCCTAAGTATGTTTAACCATGTACGTAGGAATTAGGTTAACATTTTTTTTAGATTACCTCGGTATAACAAATAAGATTTTCTTAGATTACCTTGCTAACGGTCATGGCGTTTGTAGAACCCAATGTTAATTTATGCGATTAAAGTCTTAAAAAGATTATGATACATTTTTGACATTAATAATTGAGAATGGCGGTTAATCCAAAAAATATTTTGAAAATCAACGACGGTATTCGTGTTCGAAGCTAACGTAGTTTATTTGGTAAAAATAGTGCCAAATGTAATTATAAATCTAGAATAAAAGCTTTAAGGTTAATTTAGGAGGTCAAATGCTTTCTCTTTTACATAGGGTCTTTTACATAGGGTTTTATGGGTTATGTGAAGGGGATTTTATATTTTTAAGGTTAATTTAGGAGGTCAAATGTTTTCTCTTTTATATTGGGTTTTTTATGGGTTATCTATAGGGTGTATAGGGTGTTTGATGTTCCTACAAGTTTCACACTCCTTCATACTCTTTTACCGACTGTCTTTACTGAATCAATTGTTAATGGATATGTTATTGTTGAATTTAGATTGTCTATATATTTTTTTAAGTGCAGTAATTTTGTATCAAATTTTCAAATTGAATTTGGATTGTTTGTATAATAACTTTCTATGTTAGTGAGAAATCCTTAACTGGAACTTGAATGGAAACAATTTTACTAGTATATGTTATCTAGACTTATATAAGAGTTTTTACACCAACTTAGATCCCTCTTAAACTTAGATCTATCATATAATTTTTTGATGCTTATTTTTTTTTTAATCTTTTAATATGAGGGAATTAATAGAAGTAGATATTGGCTCCTCTTCATTGGAGGCATGGAATGATGATCTTACTTGGATTTGTCTTTGCACTTGATTGGGGGTTTGGAAAATGATAATCCTTAATCATATTTTTTTGGAAATGTAGTTGGGAAATGTTTTCCATGTGAAAATTGGTTGGAGTGTTTCAACATGGAGTAAAGAGACAAATGCATAATAGATAGTATGCAAATTGTGAGATAACACACATCTCAATCATAGAACAAACCTTAATTGTCTATGGTAGCTATATTTCATTATTCTTACTTAATACTATATTTATTAGTTCATATACATTAGTTCTATGCACTAGAATAGAGCACCTAAGATCAAATAAATATGTCTAATTAATATAGCTAGTGCAAAAAACCCTTAGGATTAGACATAAACACACATAAGTCTAGATACACGAAATTATATAAAAGTCAATGTTATAGTCCAAACATTAATCATTGAGAACTAATTGGTATGTTTGGAAGGAATATCAATTATCACTCCATGGTGTGAAAAGACCATGAAAAGGATAAGTTTAGTGGTTCTACACCATGGTTTCGTGTCTATCACAATCAAGATATATATAATTTTTTTTTTTTAGTTAGTTGTTTCTTGTGTGTAGTGTATTTAATCAATAGAAACACTAAATTATAGGCAATATCTAAAAAAATATCAATTATAGATGAAATGTATATGAACATGTGAATTCTTGTAAGACTTTGTACCTACAAGGTAATTCAACAATTAAAGAAGGTTTGACAAAATATGAAAGACTATTTTAATCTAAAAGTGAATAAAACAAAAGAGGGAAAAATAGAGAATTAAATGAAAAAAACAAAAAGGGAGAAAAAAGAGTGAGGAAGGAGAAACCAAAGTTCATGCCCATTGGCCTTCCCATTACCCCTCCTTTCACTATTTAGTTCTGTAATTTCACTTTCAAAGGGTTTTTTTGGGCTAAGGAGAAGAGGATGCATAGAGAGCCATGAAAAACATTGTAACTAGAGATTGTTGAAATAGATTGAGCATCCATTCCAAGCTGGTTTTCCCATTTTTGTTTACAAGGAAAACATTGTGTCTTTGTATATGGATTTCTTTGTGTTGTGTTAAATGTTAAGTTATTTTTATGTCTATCAGTTTTAATGGAGTTCATCTGTCTTAATTTAATGGTTATCTATGTTTTTTAATCACTAGGGATTATTTATGGCTATCTATGTTGTTTAATCACTCAAATACTTTAATAGCTTTATTTTTTAGGATTTCCAACAAAATTTATAGTCTCCATAAGTAACAAAACTATCCTGACAACTCTTTATTCTCATCCATTCATTTGTTTCTGAGTATTAAAAAACAAATCTATAGTTGCTATTACAACATTTTTTCACTATTGTAGAGGGTTTTTAATTTTGTTTTTATAACTTATTAACTATTGGAGAATATACAACATTTCCCATGCTTTCCCATGAATGCTAGAGGTCATTTTCTTGTTTCCTTGAATATTGTACACTACCTATAGCCACCTTTATAGCTATACATAGTACCTACATCCTATGTGAGGCCATACACATATATTCGAGCTAAGTTAAAGGTCGTACATTGGTTGTATAGGATATACATGCCTTCTTTGGGATGCCTCTTGTCCCATACGGTCGCACGAGTGACTTCTTGGGCATGTGAGTATACAAGGTATGTGAGGAATTGGAATTGTAGAGTTCACATCTAAAGATTGATAAGAGATTAGGGTTAGTGAGTAGAATTCTTCATTGTGGGTACACGTGAGCTAACAATTAGAGATGGAACCATAGCTAGAATGATAGCTCGTATCGAGATCTATGAGCCAAATCCATATTTAGAGTCAAAGTTGTAGCTAGGAGATAGAGTTAGAGACATGTTCAAGAGAAGTAGATAGAAGGCACATTGATCTATATTGGTTTCCTTCAAGATTTTGGAGACCACAAATCCTCTCAATGGGGTAGTGTGATATGAATGGATCCGAACAAGAGAATAATTGTAAGAATTGGTACCTATAAGTTAATTTGGCAATTCAAGAAGGTTAGACAAACTAGGAAAGACAATTGTATTCTAAAAGTGAATTAGACAAAAGAGAAAGGAAGAGAGAATTGAATGAAAAAATTCAAATAGGAGAGAAAAGAGTGACGAATGGGATATGAAAGGTCCTACATATTATCCTTCCCATTACCCCTACTCTTTCTATTTATTTTTGTGTTTTTCACTCCCAAAGGGTCTTTTTTTTCAAGGAGAGGACGATGCATAGAGAGCCATGAATAGAATTATACTCGGATATTTTTGAAATAGATTTAACATCTGTTTGAAGTTAGTTTTTGAAGATAAACATTGTGTTTTTGTGTATGGATTCTTTGTGTTTTGTTAAATGCTATGCTATTTTTATGTCTATGAGTTTTTAATGAAATTGTTGTGTATTTTAATAGATGCTTGTGTTTCTTAATCACGGGATTATTCACTAGATTTAGATTGAATGATTTCCAACAAAAATTATAGTTTCTATGAGAAAGAGAACTATCCCAACAACATTATATTCTCCTTGGTTCATGTGTTTCCAAGTTAAAAATAATATATGTGGTTCATATTACAAACTTGTTCCACTATTTTATATGGTTTCTAATTTTATTTTTTCAATTTCAAATTTATTGGATGTTGGAGAAGACACAACATTTTCCTTTATTTCCCATGGATGCCAGAGGTAATTTTATTGTTTCCCTAAAGATTGTATGCTATGTGTAGCCCTACTTCAGAGCCATTTATAGTACCTACATCCTCTCCAAGGTTGTATGCATCTACTAGAGATATGGTACAAACTGTGTAGGTTGTACACGCCTTGTTTAGGCTGCCTCTTTCTCCCTAGGGTCATATGACTAGTTTCTTGAGTATGTGAGTATACTTGGATTGTTTCTTATCTTTTTGGGGAAAGAAATGACTGGTAAATTCTTCCACTCAATCATAACCAAAAATATTAATTGGTTTCTTGACATTTTAGATTAGTGAACTGCCTTGGTTTGGACATATCCATGTTAAGTGTTATTGGTATGGAGTGTAAATTACCAATTCACCACCTTTTAATAAAGCCAATTCTCATGTAATTAATTAATTTCCATATTATACAAAATTTGATGAGAGTGGTCATGTCATGATGTTTTTTTTGGATTGGTGTTTTAGTATAAGATAGTGCCATATAATTAAGTTTTAATGAGTGGTTTCCAAGTTGGAATTGGAGTTTGATTATATGCACAAGGAACCTGTAACATCCCGCTTTGGCGTACTGAGAAAACTTATTCTTTGAGGACACTTGCTCGCAAGTGATCTGGACTTTTATGATGTTAAAACATTGATCCTTGATTATGATGTGTTATGATAGATGACATGATGTTTTACTGGTTGACGTAGACAGGTGCTCTGACTCAGTTTTATTGAGTGTGCAGGGTTTTGGACCATGACGATGCAGAGGCATCGGTGGAAGCCCCTTGGACTCCGAATTGAGTCAGGGAGTGTGCTATTGGGTTGATTTATTTACTGTGATATTTCATTGATTTGATGATATGATGTTGACATGTTCTAACACGATTGTTTATGATGCAGGCTGACGATAGCTTGTCGACCGGACTCACATATGGATTAAAGGGGCCACACACAATTTCCAGAGAGGTTGAGGGAGAGGTGTGGACAACAACCCTACCACACCCTACTAGCACTCCCGTCGTGGCTTGAATTGTAGGTTAACGATTACCTAGTTTGAGAGGATCCACGATGCCGTGAGGGCAGACTGCGACAGTCGCTCACGATGATTCTAAGGG
>SNQJ01S0125971.1:1052-26399 GCA_010110895.2 Picea sitchensis | reverse complement strand
CAAAAACCCACTTAGGTAATAGTTGGGTCTTCATAAAATTCTTGGGGTAAATGAAGAGAGTAAGGATTTAATTAAAATAAGGGATTTAAAAATTTGCAAAGAAGAAATTATTTCCTAACTTGTGAAAGAACAAAAGATATTAAATAAATAATAAATGGGAAATATTTAATAATGCAACTGCCATTTTGGGATTTAATAAAAAGGGGAAAGAAGGGAATAATAAGAATTAGGAAACTAAGTAATGGAGGAAAATTAATAAAGGAAAGATGGGAACTTATGGTAAAAAGCACGGTCAACATAGTAAGGAATCTGAAATTAAGAACCTGCTAATCTGAGCTAATTTAGTAACATCTTTTTCTTAGGAAAGTATTTAAAACATGTAAGGGGATCTAGGAACACCTAGGAGTGAATTTAGGGACAACTCTAGGTGGGTGAGGGAAATGAGTAAATTAATAAATTAAAGAAAATAATTACTTGAGGAAAGAGGGGGATGGATGACACTTGTGCGAACGAGATCATTTAGTATTTTTATTAAAACTTAATTAAAATGTGATTTAGGAAAGTTGGAGGGGGAAAAACTCTATAAAAGAAAGGGAAGATGAGGAAGAAAGGGATCGGTTGTTAGCGTAACGTTACGTTGCCGGATTTGTGACTTGACTGATATCTTGTGAGGAGTTGGGATTTTCTAGCTCAGATAGGAGTGGTAGCTCAGCCTTGCGAGGCGAGCTGGGAAGCTAGATCTACCATCTAGATAGTGTGTGGCCCCTTTGCGACTCGGGGGGCTAAGGGGGAAGTAGAGTACCCCTAGCGATTGGCTGGGAGGTATTGGTGTAGTCTCCACGGTCGGAGAGCGGGAGCGGCGCAGAGTAGGAGCGGCACGGAGCACGGGATGTCCTTCGAAGTGGGCGAAAAGACCACGGTATGATCTTTATTTAGTAGAGTAGATTTAAATATGATTTATGCTGAGTTCGGAATATTAGATGGTAAATTGTTAGAAGTAAATGATAAATTATTTGGATATATATGTATTTTTCCCCTTGGATAAGCTATATCACTAGCGATAGACTTTGGTGTTTTTAAATTTGGTTCAAATGATTCTAGCTTTGTTTTGCAAGTATAGCTGGGTATAAATATTGTAGGAGTGTAGTTTCATACGATTTGGAGTTTTGTACAAGTCCAGTTTGTTTCCAAAACACATTGCCATAGCCAAAACCTTGCCTCGATTGATAACTCTGTACAGATTTCTATCTCTAGTTTTAATCCACGCTCAAGCCTTTAACATTGTCCCTTAGTGTTATGCATTCTCGATAGAGTTGAGTGGACTCTGCGTTGGTGGCGGAGTTACTATCCCTCCGCATGGTTTAAACCTAGCCACACGAGGTCATTGTATCCCTGTGTCTAGCAAACAATTACCTCATGCGCGCTGCATCCCTGCCAGTGGCTCCAAGGAGTTTCCTCTCCTCCTGCCTCGCGTCATAATACAGGCTGGTTAAGTGGGCATTGACAGACCCTTCCTCTTGACGAAATTACCTCCTACCACAAAGTCGTGCCTCAACAAATTCGGGCGCTAGCCTGGCGTTTCTTTTTATGTTGAGAGTCTAATTTAAAAATTGAACAAGAACCCACTGTGCGTCTTGCCTCCAGGGAGACTCATTGCTCCTTTTTCCTTTCCAAAGGATGATTGCTTTAAAACCACGCACGGTGGAAATAACAGTTGTGGGGAACGATAGCTCTTGGCGCTGCGTTGATTCTTCGTTCACTGTGAGCCTCACAAACTGTAACCGTGTTTTCTTTTGTTTATTCCTTACCCTTCTGCCATTTTCCCTGGCAACGATTCCATGTGTTGATTGTCTACCCTTCGACACAGCAAAATTGCCATCTTTTCGTACAGCGATTACCTGGTGATTAATGGCGAGTTGCCCCTCCCGTTGACCTCATTTAGCTGCATTTGGGACGTTACCTTTCTCTGCTTTTCCATTGGTGTCTCTCAGCGAATCTGTTGATGGCAGAAAGGTTATGTCGAACGGACAATCGATTCTATTTTAAGGTCAGCTGGAATTTAGCATTTACTGTACCACAGATTTACCTCCCGTCAGACTACGCCTTACCATAATGACAGCGTTGGGAATCGAATTTAAGCTCTGCATTTCTACTGTGTACTTGACAGCATATTCAATTGCGTTAATACCCGATTGTAACAACTTTTATCCGAAAACAGTTTGCTTCTTTCACCTGTACTAATTCCAAAACAGAAGTAACAGATATGGATATAAAGATAGAAAAAAAATTATATATGCATTTTAATGAAATTAGTTTAAACCTTCAATGAAAACTATTGGGTTCAGTCTGAGTTTATTTATGGGTTTTAAGGAAAATAGTTTAATCGTTTAATCATTAATCTATTCAAGAAGGTTATGCATTGAATGAAAGTGGAAGTTATGCTTTAGTAGTAGGCGTTCAATGTTTTTATGAAGGTTATGTATTTGACAGAATTACTGTTTTTACTTTTTGTAGGGTAGGGTCCTTATTATTTAACTTTGCAATGCTATCAGTATAAAGGTATCGACATGGTTAGTTCTGATCTGGTGGTTGTAGTTCCAAATGTTATTAATAGTAATAAAATGTAAATTTTCTTGTTATTTAGTTGCAATGCTACTTTAATATAAAAGAAAGGATTTGGTTATCTATGTCTTATTGTAGTTCCATTGTAGTGATAACCATAAGGTGCAAAGCTCTTGTTATTTAATTTCATTGCTACTTTAATATAAAAAGAAGGGATATGGTTATTTATGTCAGATTATTGTAGTTCCATTGCAGTGATAACAATAAAGTGCTAAGTTCCTGTTATTAAATTTCAATGTTACTTTAATATAAAAAGAAAGGATATGGTTATGTTATGCTAAGGTTAGTGCAGTTTCATTTTTTATTAATAACAAATAACATGTAAACTCCTTGTCATTTAGTTGAATATTATTGTAATATAAAAGTGAGGATATGTTTAGGTGATGGAAAGGTTACCGTAGTGTCATTGTTATTCATAACAATTAAAATGTAAAATCCTTGTTATTTAGTTGGAATGTTATGGTGATATAAAAAGGGGAAACATTATGTTGATTGATGTCAGTGTAAAGTAATGCTTAATATATGCTTATGGTAACATTAATGCTAAGGATGTTATTGTTTATGGAAATGGGTAAAGTAAGGTGAATCTTAATGTTAAATGCTTATGGTAATTATTAATGTTATTTGTTTCACAGTAATGATAATGTAATGAAGCATTTAATGGTAATGCTATTGATTATGGAACTATTAATGTTGATGTCATTATCGTTTTATGGAAGGTCAATGTAATTGTTATCGATATCCTATCAGATGTAATATGATGGGCATTTTATGTAGATATTGGAATATAAGGTGAAAATGGTTGTTGTTCTTGTAGTATTGATGAAATTAATTATCATTAATCACAGATAAAATATAATGCCCTGAACTAAGTCCAAAAGGTGGTTATGATTTAGAAATGGGGGATATGCAATTAATCGAATAGCCTTATTAATGGAGCTTGCATTTAATTGGATTTGCGATTTTAGGATTGCAATTAATTGACTTGCACCTCCGTCGAGGATGTGGTTGTTCTTTGACTATTGTTGTACTTGGATGCATACATTTTATTGCTTGGTCTGCTCGTGTCGGGTGGGATGTAGACACCTCCATGTTCTTCAGAACAGTCGCCAGCCCTGAGACCTTAAATGGTTAAAATCGATGGGAACCTGGGCTTGAGCGTTGCTTATGTGTCTTGGAGGTCCTAACCATTGCAGGGTAGGATGGATGGGTAGTCAGTCTTACTTATTGTCATTGATTGTTCGTTAAATGCATGCTGTTACTGTGGTACGTTGTATGTCATCTTGTTGTGTTCGTCTTGCTTGCGTTTTGTTCGTCGTCGGGTTACTAGTTTCTGCTTGAGCATTCGGCCAGGAGACTATATGACCTTCTCTCTCTCTGGAGCAGAGAACTAAGATTAAACGCCCTTCTTTCCTGTGCAGAAATAGTAAAATCTACTATTCTGGATTCTTCCTTATGTCTATGGTCGTTAATGCTTGCAGTTACTTGTTGTGTGCCTTATGTCTTCTTGTTGTGATCTTCATGGTTGCGTCTTGTTAGTCATCGGGTGGTGACATAGAGTCAAGTGTGTCTGTTTCCTTTCTACATGCGTGCACACACTTTAAAAGAAAAAAGAAAAAAAAAATTCACTTGTTATCAGAGTTGTGGTCGTAACGAGGAGGTTCGTTACAGAACCTAGAAATGACTACTTCACCAACTAAATCAATGGCAATTGAACCACGTTTTCAATTTCTGTCTCAATCCTAATAATTGTCACACGATAAATATATTTATTCACTTATTCAAACAAAGTAATGGGTAATTAGTTAATGAGGAGGCTAGTTTGAATTTATATTAATAAGACCTATTATGATTGTACCTCACAATATGTTGTCTAGGTGAAGATATTTGGCTAAAAAATAGAGAATTGCAAACCAAACCACCTTCTCATACCTTAAGAGTGTTGGAATACCGAGAGGGGGGGTGAATCAATATTATGTAGTTTTTACCACTTTTAACCACAATATGTAAGCGTCAATTCATGAACAATTTATCACTTATGATTTCATTCAAGATATTATGAGAAATACCATTCAACAAAACATAACCATAGATGCACATGACACAAGAATTTTACATGGAAACCCAAATGGGAGAAAACCACATAATGCTTTATTTTATATCAAATATTACATTTATAGGAAGTGACAACGTCAAAATTGTCCAGCACCAACTGGATAGAGGCTCCAACATGAAGGAAGCTACAACTCCCTGAATTCTCCAGCTCTAACTAGAAGGAGGCTCCAACCTGAAAGAATCTCCAACTCTCTGTATTCTCTGGTTCCAACCAGAAGGAGGCTATGACCCCCTTTCATTTCCCATTCCTTTCTCCCTGAAATAAAAATGTAGAATCAACCTATCACTTCCACTACCATTGTCATTTTCATTGTCACTGTCACTATTAGTGTCACTATCTTTGTCACTGTCACTATTGTAACAACCCCTTTGTTATGACTACAAGCGAAACAAAGGGTGCAATTTTTTTTTTCTTTAGGTAAGAAGGAAGGAGATAATGACATAGTTAACCACATCCCGGCGATGAGCACCATGCCCACAAAACAGACAACAGACAACTATGACTCCATGCACTGGCACAAGAGAAACTGGGCAAAACATGCGTAAAACAACAAAGAGAAACTACTACCTTCTCGGCACAAACATGACAATGCCTACAAGGTAAGGGACAACATCCACCATTCCAACACAATGACTTTGAAAGCCAATGACTAGAACCATAATGGTGCGCAGACCCAATGCATGAAGGCATTCAACCCATGCGCCAATAGAAAACTTACAACGATCATCAACACTCACACGGAAGGCATAGACCCTGGCTATGTTATCATTCTCCTCTATTCGATAGGGTGCACCATGATCCCCTCTTCAGGACTCACGCTGTCCCAGGTGATAGGTGCGGCGATAACCCTAGTGCAACATAACGTATCTAGACCAAGGACTCAGGACAATCCACACACTAGGAGCCTAACAAATGACAAGAATACTACACCTACAGCAATGGGTCGACAATATGCGTGAAGATATCGCTCAACAAATGTGCAATCCATTAAACGACTCGACGACAACCAAGAAGCCCTAAAAGTTAAGCAAGAAGTCTAGGCGCAAAGGGTAAACTATTGTAATGTTACTAATGACATAAACGTTATCAAGTGTGAACTAGACAGAACTCAACAAAATCAACTCACTTTTCAGTGAGGTACATGTCTATTAAAGTAAGTGCACTACTCATCATTTAAAAGTGATCTTATGCTGCTTCATTATCTAATCGACAATGTTGTCTAATTGACAAGTCCTAGTTAATCAATAAACACAAATCTAATTTAAAAATTTAATAGTAAATAATGATATTAACTATATCAATGTATATCATTATTAATGTAACACTATTAATCAACCTCCTTATATATCACAGGTTATAACATTGTCAACAATATTAATTACAACATGGTGTCCATCATATATAAAATCTGCTGGTGATTAAATGACAATTGTTGTCTAAATTATATAAGTGGTTGTTGTCAATAATGAGTGCCATTTCAATGCAAATTTTAATGCCATTTTAATGTTGTTATGTGGTTATAAATAAAATCCATTTGTATTTTATTTAATGCAATCTTAATGCTATCTTGTTGTTTATAATTAAATGTCAGGTCCAGCTATTAAATGCAAATTTGATTCTATTATGCTGCTTATAAATAATTGCCACATCGATGGTATTTAATGAGATTTAATGCTATCTGTTGGCTCATAATTAAATGTCATTTTAGATCCCTTTCGATGCAGTTTTGATGCTATTTAGCAGTTTATGCATAATTGTCATTTCAATGCTAAACAAACTATTTTGCGATCTATCCATTATTACCTATCAAATTGCGGATGTATCACGTTGTCTATTAAACAAGATAGTTGCTAATTTAGTATTCGCATGGGCTAGTAATTCATGTTACTATATCTATATATAGAAGAAGGCAGTGAACCACCCCATGTCGTCTAAAAAGGTAAGAAGCGGCTATGTAAAGGAATATAAATTTACCACTGTGATAAAAACTACTGTGCAAATTACACAGTGGCTGTCAATTTAATAAATATAAGACTTCTCTCTATGGAACAGATGGTAAATTATCTATTGATCAAAACAAATTTCTATCCACTAAACCATAACTACGCTACCGATTACACACTCCAACACACATAATTACGCCCACCGACACACAAGCAATAATTTCACCAACCATTTACACAGTCCACACAACAATCAAACCGTTGTGCTTCCAAAAATTTTGGGGTTATTTCTATTGAATAAAAACTATAATAAATTCGTGTTGTGGATGTGAGAAAAAGTGAAATGAATCCCTTGAGAAAAACTTCGATTGAACTATCTAGAGTGAGAATTAAAGTTGTGAATTAAACTATCTAAACATAAAAAAATCATAGAGTTGAAAGTGTGAGGTATACTGAGTTAGCGCTGAGTTACACATGATAAATTCATTGGGTTAATACATAAATTTGTGTTTTTCAAAAGAGATAAACTGAAACATAATACATAGGAGGGAATCACCGTGTGAAATAATTATTCACATGATAAATTCCAAGGCATATACAAGATCGCTACCAAGCATCAATTCAAAACGCAGTTACACTTTGTACACATTAATTTAATGGGATCCTGGGTAAATCATGGTTAAATGAAAACACACGTATGAAATACCATTCAAAACGCAACGAACAAGAATTAAAATGCAGTCAAGTAAATAAAGGAATTGAAACATAGTCAAGTAAATAAAAGGATTGAACGTAGAGTAATAATAGAATAAGATGCAGTTAGATAGTATTGGTCATCACAGAAGGTAAGAATCCACTGTCACAGGAATGTCAAAACTTAGGTGAACAATAAAGGATCCATTGGAAATCAGGGTTCAGAAAAAGAAAAAGAAAACGCAACCAATAAGAGGAATTACTTGTGGCTTAACCGAACGTTGAAGACACAGAACAAAAAAAAAACAAAAAGAACAGACATACATTTTATATATTTATCAACATTGAGTAGCTTGTTGTCCTTCAAAGTAATTCGTAGTCAGTTATATAAACCTCTACCATTACACAGGATAGAAACACACTACCATGTATAGTGAAAACGCCTAGTAAATTTGCAGGGTAAATCTAACATTGAGAGGTGAGAAAAACAAAGAGTATAACCGCCATGGAGTGCATTAAACGTAAAGCTAAACTATACAAGAATATATTAAAATGAAGAGTAAAAAATTTAGGGGATAGGAATGATAACAATGGCGGAATTACTCAACACAAGAAGGCACAACAACCATCAATCAACCAAGAACAATCAATAGGGGTATACGATTAGGTAGTGCATCCTTCCCTCATCATCCATGCAAAAAAACATAGGGCATTAGGATCTATAGGTCTATTAACACCAAAGTGATGACCGTCGATCCTTCTCCTCGCCGAATTCTCAAGCGTGGACTGATGAAATAGGGATGATGACGAAGTATAAGGCACTAACTCTTTACAATAAATCAATAAAACCAATAGGACAGCCACTGCATCCAGGGATCGAAATCCAAGGAATCAAGTCAAGCAACAAGCTTAAGGCTAAGGGAAATTAATTTCTCGATTACATTGCTAAGTCAACACTTTCTTACACAATTAAATGTATAGAAATGAAAGCTCAAAATCAATGCTAATCTACTATGCAAAACCAAAGCTTGTGTATCTTAGCCCAAGGTGACCACTCCGAGTCGATATCCTGAGCGGTCCGTGCTGCTCCCTCTTGTCAACCGTTGAGACTTCAGCGGTACCTCCTGGCCAACTCTAGGGGTACTCTTCTTCCCCCTTAGCCCCCCGAGCCGCAAAGGGTCCACGCACACTAAAACAGAGAACAACTAGCTTCCAGATCGCCTCGCAAGGTTGAGCTACCACTCCTCACTGAGTTGGGTATCCCAACTCCCACAAGCTAAGTCAATCAAGTCTAAAATTCTGCAGTGTAATGTTACGCATGAAGAAGAGATCCATCCTCCTCCTCCTCCCTCCCTTATATAGAGTTTCTAAGTCATTTTATTTCCTAATTTCCCATTTAATTTATTGTTCAAAAATTTAATTCAGAAAAATGCTCCCCATACATGTGTCACACATCCCCTTCATTGCACCATAAATTAATTTCATTAATTTTTTAATTACTCCTATTTCCCTCACCCACCTAAAAGTATTCCTAGAATTGCTCCTAGGTGTCCTCATATTCCCTTACACAATTTAATGACTTACCCCCTTACTAATTTACTAGTTGGGTTCAATTTAGAAATTTCTTAAAGGCAAGATTCCTTGCTAAGTTGGTCATTCTGCTTTTTTTTCCTTATATTTCCCTTTTTCTTTATGTTTCCCCCTCTTCCCTTAGTTTCCTAATTCTTTTAAATTTCCCTCTTTCCCTTCTTATTTAAACTCAAATTAGTAAGTGTAGAAATTATCTTTTTTCTCCTTTTCTTTTTAATTAATAAAAAACAATTAGCACGTGTAACAAAACAATCATTTCCCTTTTAAAATTTTAAATCACTCAATAATTTTATTTTAATAATTTAATCGAGTTTATTACCCCCTTTTCGTCACATGTTTAATGATGATTATTATTATTTTTATTTATTTTTACCACAAGTATTACTTTAGACCTAGATTTTAATTTTCAAGGCTGGCCAACTTTTTATTAGGTAAATTGTTTTTAAATCCTTCTTATCACATTATTCGTTCGAAGGCCATCTAGGTTTATTCTCTTATTAGTTAAAAACATGACGTGCCCTTCAGGATGCACTAGGTGCTCCAAAGGTGCCACTCGCCTCATTCTATTTCCCTTGCACGACGTGCCCTTCAGGACGCACTATGTGCTCCAAGGGTGCCACTCGCCTCATTATGTTTCCCTTGCACGACGTTCCCTTCAGGATGCACTACATGCTCCAAGGGTGTCACTCACCTCTTGACTGACTTGTTAGAAATAAAAAACCCATGGAGTCAATACTCCGTTAGGTGATGTTGTGGGAGACTAAGGGCCTCTAAGGAATAAGGCACCTGCCTTATTGCGCCCGCCCTAGAATCATCGTGAGTGACTGTTGCAGTCTTCCCTCATGACATTGTGGGTATTCTCAAATTAGGTAGTCGTTAACCTACAGTTTGAGCCATGGCGGGAGTTCTAGTAGGCTGTGGCAGGGCTATTGTCCACACCTGTCCCTCAATGTCTTTGGTAGTCATGCGTGATCCCTCTACTCCACATGTGAGTCTGGTCGGCAAGCTATCGTCAGCCTGCATCATCAACGAATCATGTCATAAACAATATCCATAATCATATCATCAAATCCGATGCCCAAATGTCATATATACAACAATCAAACCCCAATAGTCCACTCTCTGACTCGATCCGAAGTCCAAGGGTTTCATCGATGCCTCTGCATCATCGAGGTCCAAAATCCTGCACACTCAGGAAAACCGAGTCAATAACACCTGTCTATGTCAATATATAAAAATAACATGTCATCAATCCATAAAGCCTCATAATCATAATCAAATGCCCAATAGTATAATAATCCATATCACTTGCAATCAAGTGTCCTCAAAGAATAAGTTTTCTTAGTGCGCGCAAGAGAGAGATGTTACAACTATCACTATCACTGTCATTGTCAGTGTATGTGATAATCAATCTGTCACCATCATCATCAACTAGATCCACTAGCATAGATCATATACCAACATCAAACCATATTCCCAATATCAAGTATCCAAAGCATGTTCAATTTCCTTAATAAAACATGTACCAAAATATGTGCCTCAAACATATGCCATAACATCCAAAATCATATAGAAAGTATATACCTCAAACATGTTCCAACATCACAAAGATGTGCCTCTAACAATGAACCATAACATCCATAAACCATGTAGTAATGATATATCTCAAGCATGTATCAACTTCATAAATACATGTACCTTAAATATATGCATCCATGTAAAAGGCCTCCAAGACATGCCCTAAGAATATGCTAAACCATCCATGATACAAGCCTCAAAAACACATAAAAACATACATTTAATCATGAAGAAAACCTGGTGCATATCATGACATACCAAGTGACCAACCTGGTGCATATCACTTTCAACAACCGCAATATGGCATATTTCTTCAATTTCCCTTTAGCCTCACTAGAAAAAGGCTAGTCATCTCAAGGGGCCTCACGTGACAATAACTATTCAACCTGCGGGGGGGGTCCTCACTAGACACCCTATGTGTGAATCATAGAGACCTATCAAATAGGGTTTTCAGAATCCCTTCTCCACCTACACCTCTGAGACTTTCACACTCCTTCACTTCCTCATATTCGCTAATAGATCACTTGAGAGATAGATATTCAATGAACATGTGTGTGTATAAATGAGAGGCTTATTGAGGTGTATTTATAATTTTCAAACCAAATCCTTTACTTGTCTTTAGGTCTAACCTATAAATTACAGTTGCAACAAATTTTCTCCCTTAATTAATTTTGGGTCGACTTGTAACTTGTTTTTGCAACTGGTTGGGGGTTTCTTAACCAGTAATTTGAGGCTTCAACTTTAAGAGAGCATAAATTCTCAACTGCGAGGAACCACATGGCGTTCCACCTATCATTATAAACGACATGATGTGGAAAATCCTTATACGAGGGTTTTTCATGTAATTGTAATGTTCTTCAACCTCTTTTTCCTCAGTCAACTTCATGCTTCATGACCACACCTCTTGGCTTCTTGTTTATTCTTCAAATCATCTTCCCATGGGGGCCATGCTCAAAGATACACCATAAGGGGACCACTTTTGAGACTTATTCAATTATACCCATTACTCCTAGAGGTTTCTAGAATTCTTCTAAAGTTGATGCCATTGACAACCAATTTTCCATCAAAGAGTAGGAGCAAGCTTGAAGTGGAGAAATAGCCAAATTTTGTGTGCCCACTTGGAAATAGACAATATAGAAATCAAGTCATGATATTGACATTTATTTCCATCGTTAGATGCATTGTTCTATAGGGATTGATTATATAAAAATGATTGTATTGCATTGATTAGAGGCAGCCATGATACTCAACTACCATAGTTTCAAAGTGAGAGACTAATGAACCAATCTCAAACTTATCCTCTCTTTTTTTCCTATTGATGGATGGAGGTAAAGCCACCCATAATATGACTAACAGTATAGGTTCTTAAATTTAGAGACCCGATTGTCATTACATTGCTAGCTAGTTGTTGTCTGTAGGTTTCACTAAACAACATTGGGTCACTGGTTGGCATATTACATGCCTTGCATCCATGATAAGATTGTTGGTATTTGTATAGGGAAGAGAAATAGAGTTCAAAATTAAATTCCATAGAGGATCCATGTTGGTGAAGTGAGTGGGCTATATGTCCCTCATTCATAGATTAATAGAAATTAAAGTAACAGAGACAATGATATTGAACTTGCAAAGTATAAAGACTTGTATTGATAACTCAAGAAAGAGAGCAATGTTCATAGACTTCTTCAAAAGGGAAAACTCTAATTGAGCATAGCTCCAATAAATTAACAATAATAGGATAACAATTTCATAGCTTTCTACCTTTATAAATAGTTTCTCACTACAAAACCTTAACTAGTTGTGGTCCCATCATTAATGACTACCAACCACCTAGTGATCTTTATTTAGTAAAGATGACCCTTTTCCATTGAGTAACCACCTATTAACTACCTAATGGGCCTTACTGAAAGAATATGACCTCATACATGAATTAACTAGATATTTTAAGTACCTCAAAGTAGGGAGGTTAGGGTAGGGCCCTAACATCCCGCTCCCTTCCCTTCAATAGAAACTCCATCCTCCATGCTAGAGATGGAAAAAATATTGTAAAATCATTGTTGGTTTATGGATGGCATGTTCATGCTATGTATCCTTCCACTATATCGAGACTTCTCAAATAGTGCATCAGAATAGGCAATGATATCTTGTGGCTAGTACTACTTCTAACTATAACCAAATGGAACCTTCTTCATTAGGTTTGGGAAGGATTGTTTGAACCCCAAAAAAAAAATCCACAACCTTTTTCAAACAAGACACATGAACGAATGGGTGGATCTTGTAGTGGGGAGGATTTTATATGTTCCATATAAATTTGGTGCTAGATTCTAATGGTCCTTATCATTGAGACATGTCTACTTATAGGGTTGGAGATGAAGAAGCAAATGAAATGAAAAAGCACATGATCCCCTTCTTCAAAATTCAAATTAATTCTCAAAAGAATGTTGATTGTTGAGCCCCATAATTCACCTATATTCCTCATCTTTCTATGGTAATTTATCTTTTAAAAACATTAATACTTTCCACCCTTGAGCATAATATCCATAGAATTGTCCAATTTTGTATCCAATTATAGTTTATTAGTGAATTTCTTGCAATTGATTAGTGGTTAGTTTGAAAATGTTTTATGAGATTTTATATTCAATTATAGTTTATTAGTGAATTTCTGATGATTAGTGGTTAGTTTGAAAATGTTTTATGAGATTTTATATTCAATTATAGTTTATTAGTGAATTTATGATAATTGGTTAGTTTGGAAATGTTTTATCTATAGAATTGTCCAATTTTGTATCCAAATATAGTTTATTAGTGAATTTCTTGCAATTGATTAGTGGTTAGTTTGAAAATGTTTTATGAGATTTTATATTCAATTATAGTTTATTAGTGAATTTCTGATGATTAGTGGTTAGTTTGAAAATGTTTTATGAGATTTTATATTCAATTATAGTTTATTAGTGAATTTCTGATAATTGGTTAGTTTGGAAATGTTTTATGAAATTTTGTGATGAAATACATAAGTTGCATATATGTTTAATGAAAATGTGTTAATAGTAGATATGTTGATAAAATATTGATGTTATCTTTTTCTTTCTCTTTGGATTTTATACATGTTATATAATCCTTATTTTATTCATGAATAAACAAAGAAATAACATTCATGAGAATTATTACTTTATACACTTAACGATAAGTAGGCTGCATAGTATTCTTGATTCCATAACTTGTTGCAAGCTCATAAATTATTACTTTATACACTTAACGATAAGTAGGCTGCATAGTATTCTTGATTCCGTAACTTGTTGCAAGCTCATGTAACTTATTAAAACTCACAATCTATTTGGTGGAATTCAATAATATAATGCACTTAAGCTAGTACCTTATCCCAATCAAGAAGAAACATTAGAATATCAATTTTCCTCTGGAGTAGTGCACCAATTTAGTAGACAAGAAGGGTAATTATCTAATAAGTAGTTTCTTATACAACCCATGAGTATGATAGATAACTACCAGTAATTATCTAATAAGTAGTTTCTTATACAACCCATGAGTATGATAGATAACTACCACAAAGAAGTTGGTGATCCTTGGGAAAATATTAGTTGGAAGGATTCTTGGAATTCCTTAGCATGTATCTCGAGGGTTTAAAAAACTTTCAAGTATATATGAACCTATCTACATCTTGATTTTAGCTATATAGTAGACCAAGAAGGGTAATTACCTAATAAGTAGTTTTTTATACAACCTATGAGTATGATAACTAACTACCACAAATAAGTTGGTGATTTTTGGGAAAATATTAGTTGGAAGGATTCTTGGAATTCCTTAACATGTATCTTGAGGGTTTAAAAAACTTTCAAGAATATATGAACCTATCTACATCTTGATTTTAGCTATATTATGTTTAGCTAAGTTAAGATATGCAAGTTTCGTACTAGTGTTGTAATATTTAGAATAATTTTGTTAATGAAATCATAATTATTATTGCATAACTGAGTTGAGTATTTATATATGGGTTCATAAATCCTCTTTGAGTAAGGGCCCACTTGAAGGGTCTACTAGTGAATGCACCTCTTTTGTGTGTATGTTCATGATCACATTTACATTACTTATCTATGTATGTTTTATAATTTATGATTTCATCATTTTATGTCTAGCTAAGGAGTCATTATATGATCAGTTTTCAACAATGGTTTTGTAGTTGCATTTTTTGTTGGAAAGTTTCCATTAGCATACCATGACTATGTGATAACTGCAAGAAGAAATGTTGTTTTGTTAAGCATGTTGTAGAATTTTTTATCTTTTATGTAGCGATAAGCTTCCTAAATACTTTATTAATTATGAACATGGTATTTTGGATTTCTAATGCATTTAGTTATCAAATGAGAGTTTGTATGCTTGCAAGGTGTTCTACAAAATATATGCAAGTATTCAAGAACTAGTTTAAATGTTGAACGCTGTCATGCTACTCTAATCTAATCTAGAAATCGAGTTCTAGTGACAAGAAACAATGCATTACGACAAACAATTGTAACCTACAACTCAAATATTAATAGAATAAGAATATATTCAATTTTCTATCAAAATAATTGAAATTGTTTATTAACAATTATATATTAAATCACTGAATTTAGAACAAATAGTCAAATATACAATTATGAACAATACTGGAAATTGTTATAGAGTAACAACTAATACATCACCTATGTCTTCAAAGTTTAGTCCCTTCATCTCCAAAGGTGTTGGAAATATTCAACAAACAACTATTAACTCAACAGTTAGAACAATTTCCACTTAACTCATACACAAAAGGAAAAAAAGACAAAACTCAACACACTACATTATATCAAAATATCTATAGAAAATTAAATGTTTTGTGCCCCCTCGCCCACATTTTTCTCACACAAGGGTCGATGTTTCTTTTATAAGAATCTCATGTAACAATTTATTAATGCTATTATAGCGTGCTTGAGAATAGGATATTATTAAGCCATCATGAAACCGAGTGATAGAATATTTACAACATTAAATTCCTAGCATCTACACTGCAAAGTAGGAAACATCTATAATCGTTGATTTAATAATGAGATGATATTATGGGATCATGCACTCAAAAAATTCTACTGTAGCCAAAAAAATTCCAGTGTAGCATTTGTAGGTTCCACAACAATAGGATGGGGTCATGGTTCTACATAAATTAATCCATAGCAATTGAGCATGTGGTAGCAAGGAATATAAGGGTTGTAACTCATAAATCCATAGAAGTGGTTCCAAAACAATGGAATATCGTAATAAAGTAGCTAGAACTTATGGATTTATAATTGTGGTTATGTAGAAATGGAAACCAATAGGTTGGAACTTAGATCTTTAACATCTGTAGCAAGATCCGTAATATTTATTAATGCTACAACTTAGATGCAAAGGATACAAAATATTCCTAATACATTGATAATATTCAATGAAACAACAAAATATGAATGAAAGAGTACTTTTAGGAAAATGTAGCAACATTGGTCAAGAAAATATCAACAATTATGCCAAAAAGGATGTAGAGAAAAAGGAAAAAATAATGTCAAAAATAGGGTATTATCATCTCCCACTTACTTAGGATATTACTTGTCCTCATGCAACCTGAATTGTCATTCTGAATCAGACTCAATATGTGCATGAATTTGACGAAGGTTACTTATATTGTAGGAAGGATGACCATCCTCATAGCCTAGGTAGTAACATCTATTACTCCATTATTTGATAGCATTTGTTTTTTTCATGTAATCTCAACTTATACAATTGTTAGTATTGTGGTGCAAGGCACCATATCAAAGGACAATGAAACTTTGTAATGACCCCAATCGTTACGACTACAAGCGAAGATAAATGTGCAATTTAAAAAAAAAAAACAGAACGACAACAACGATTACAGCTAAACAACCCATCTGACGACGAGCACCACGCCCATAGAAAAGGTGATAGACAACTTTGACTCCATGCACTGGCATAAGATCACCCGATGGAGTATTCAATCCAGGGGTTTTTGATGTCTACCAAGTTAGTCAAGAGGCGAGTGGCACCCTTGGAGCACGTAGTGCATCTTGAAGGGCTATATGTTTGATTTTATGAAAGATATGAAAGAGCTAATAATTAGTAATTATGACAATGATTCTTATGTTAAGGATTCATTGGTATTTAGATGTGTTTGATTTGAGTCTCTAACTTAGAAGTTAATGGTTTTTGGCATTTTAGTTAATAGATTGCGCCAGTTTAATGGTTGAAAGTCTTATAGTTTTAGCCGAAACGATTGATAGTTTAACAATTATTGAGGATCCTGCACCTTGAACCTTATGTCAAGCAGGAAAGGGGTGGTCGGTCATCGTAGTTTCACCTTAGAGGTCGCCTTGTAGGAAACAAGAATCCTCCGGTCTTCCATGCAATTTAATTTGAGTGTTATCATCTTGCGTCTTCTCGATCTGTTGCTTGGGGTGTGGGTGTAGTCCTCTTGTTAGTAACTCGGCTCCTAGCGAGTTGGATTATTTTGGAGTCCTTGGTCCAGATAGGTTAGGTAGCACCAGGGTTATCTCCGCACCTATCACCTGGGGACGACACGAGTCTTGATGAGGGGATCATGGTGCGCCCTATTGGATAGAGGTGAACGATAACTTGGCCGAAGTCTGTGCCTTCCGTGTGAGTGTTGTTTATCGTTGTAAGTTGTTATTGGCACATGGGATGAACAAATTCATGTGTTGGGTTGCGTGCCTTAGAGGTTCTAGTTGTCTATCCGTCGAGGCCATTGTGTCGAGATGGGGATGTTGTCCCTTAGCTTGTAGGCGTGGTCATGTTTTTTTCATGCAGGTAGTCGTTATCCTTGTTGTTTTACGTACATTTCACCCAGTTGCTCTTGTGCTAGTGCGTGGAGTCACAATTGTCTGTCACTTGTTCTACGGACATGGTTCTCACCGTTAGATGAGTTGTTTAGCTGTAATCATTGTTGTTGTCCTGTTTTTAAAAATAAATTGTGCATTTAACTTTGCTTGTAGTCGTAACGATTGGGGTTGTTGCAAAATTCAATCCAATATAGGTGGTCCATATCGTTTTAAATATGTTATGTATCTTTCCACCCCATTTAACACTTCACTAGATTTGGATAATGAAATGGCTCTATCTGTCTCAACTCTTCTATCAAATAGTCCCATCTATGAAAAGATGCCAAAAATTATTCTAACCTCATTTTTTTGATCTTGTGCCCACAATACTATATATTATCCTACTAGGTCTCATTGGTGAAGGGTACCCATTTTTGTACATTCAACAATCAGTAGTGCGTTCCCAACAATATTTGTGTATTTTGATTTTCTCCCCTCACCTATAAAGTATAATTTTTCTTATTGTGTTCAATACATTGTTGTGGAATATTCTATTGGAAACTGGTGACAATGAATTCCTCCAGGATTAGGATTTCAGATCCTATAATCCAACGTTGGTTGTAACCAACAAGACCAAGTTAGAATATGGATGAGATTGCATTTAATAATCAATTTTCCTATGTAAATGTATATAAATTTATGTAAGCCCATAGAGGTAGAAGAGTGTGAGTGAGCTACTGTAATCTCCATGATATGAATACTAATACAACTGATGCCTTTGCTTGTTGGATGTAACCCAACATTTGGGTGAACCACGTGAAACCTTTGTGTCTTTTAATTCTGTATGACTATGTTTGGCTTATGATATTTGTGTTTCCACATTTACGAATATAAAAAGTGGTATCAGAGCAGGTTGGAGGAGAGGGTGTCGAGGGTGTCAAATTTCGGAGGAGCAACAACAATAGTCCCATCTATGCGAGGTGCGTCAATTTCCACATCGTTGCAGGTCCCTCCTCTCGAAGGGTGCAATGTCTTATTATCCACACTTACCCCACTGTAAAATAATCAAATCGTCGCTGTGAAGATATGTGGTATAGTGTGACGACCCTTTCATATCGTCCCACTCCAGTTTTATTGAGAGGTGCAACGACTCCCTAAAATGTTTTCATGGTGTTTTTTATTTTTGAAAATTTACAAGGTATGAAGTTATGGTTTATATGACAGTTGAATTTTAATTAAGCACATAATATTATTTTTAAAAGAATCACATAAGAGTGGAGGATTTTTTTAATAGAAGGTGAGGTAAATATATCTATAAAGAATAGTTTTATCTCATGGGTGGATGTTTTATAAAATATATTTGAGGTGACCTCTTTTATATATTATTAAAAGGTTTTTTGGATTAAACCTTTTAAAATTATTGTTCAACATTGAGTAAGATCATTCCTCCATATAAAGTCTTGGTTTTATAAGCAATGGTATTTTTTGGAATTTTTCTTTCTGCTAATGGCGAAAACTTAGAGTACTAAATTCAAAATCGAGAAGTTCAATGGCAAGAACAATTTCGAGGTCTGGAAGGTTAAGATGCACGATCTGATCATGCAACAAGGCATAGTGAAGGTTCTTTTGGGAAAATAAAAGCATCCTGAGACCATAACATATTAAGACTGGGATGAGATTGATGCGAGAGCACTGAGTGCCATATGCCTGTGTTTGGCCGATGATGTTCTTTTCAACATTGTTGCGGAGAAGACAACAGTCGATTTATGGAAGAAGTTGGAAAGCCTGTACATGATGAAATCCTTGAGGAACAGATCTTCCTGAAAAGGAAATTGTACAGCTTGCACATGAAGGAAGGTACGGAAATAGATGATCATTTCAATACTTTTAATAGTCTCTTAGTTCAGTTGACCAACATGGGAGTAAAATTCGATTCTGAAGACAAGGAAATTACATTATTGTGTTCTTTGTCTGCGTCATGGGATCACTTTGTTACCTCTATTAGTTTCATCACAACAGAAAGTATTGAGTTTGATGTTATTGTTGGATCACTACTATCTGAGGAAACAAGGAAGAAAACCAATTCAGAAACCTCTACATCTGAGGCGATGATGGTCAAAGGCAAACCTAAAGAAAGAGGATAGGGTCAGAGGGATTTCTCTCGGTCAAATTTTAAGGGTAAAAAGAACAATATTAAGTGCAGGTTTTGTGGTAAATCGAGACACCTGAACAAGGATTGTTGGAAGAGACAACGAGCCTCCAAAGATGAACCTCCAAAAGAAATGAAGGAAGCAAACTCAACTAAAACAGGTTTAGCAACAGGTTCAGGTATGACTGATGAAGTTTTATCAATTAGTATTGGTTCATGTCATGTTAAACAATGGTTATTAGAGTCTGGTGCTTCAAATCACATGTGTCTTCATAGACACTAGTTTGTTACTTACTAGTCTGTAGATTATGGAATAGTTTACATGGGAAATGATATCTCCTGTAAAGTTTTGGGAATTGGTAGCATTCAAATTAAGATGTTTGATGGAACTGTTAAAATACTAATTGATGTGAGACATGTACCTGAGCTTAGGAAGAACCTAATTTATTTGGGAGTCTTAAACACTGGAGGATATAAGAGTATTGTTCAAGGTGGATTTATGAAAGTCTACAAAGGAATCCTACTGGTTATGAAAGCGAAGAAGGTTGGTAACCTATTTCTGTTAGAAGGAAGAACCGAGTCAGATCATGTGACAATAGTATCTGAGAAAGAAAGTGTTTCTGTTCGACTGTGGCATCAACTGTTGGGTCATATGAGCGAACAAGGATTAAAGGTATTAATTGATCACAAGTTACTTCCTAGTCTAAAGTCTTTAAGTTAGATTTTTGCAAGCACTGTATTTATGGAAAACATAATAAGAAGAGATTTAAAACTGGAAGACACACCAGTGAAGGAATCCTTGATTATATCCATTCTGATGTTTGGGGACCATCCCCTACTATTCTGTATCGAGGATCATCATATTTTGTTACTTTTATAGATTATTTCTCTAGGAAGGTGTGGATCTATATGTTGAAAAGAAAGGTTGATGTGTTTACTATATTCAAGCAGTTTAGAGATTTGGTAGAAAAAAGAACTGGTAGTTCCATTAAATGTTTAATAATTGATAATGGTGTTGAATTTACATCAATGGAATTTGAGAACTATTGCAAGGAGTTTGGAATTGATAGGCATAAAACCATTTCCTATAATCCTCAGTAGAATGGAGTTGTTGAAGGCATGAACATACTCTTCTAGAAAGAGCAAGGAGTATTCTAAGTAACGCCAACTTGCAGCAGGAACTATGGGTAGAAGCAGTAACTACAACTTGTTATCTGGTGAATCAATCACCATCAACAACAATAGAATGAAATATTTATGAAGAGTTATGGAAAGGGAACCCTTGTAATTATTCTAATCTTAATTTTTTTGGTTGTGAAGCCTATGCTCTAATTCTGAAACATCAGTGTACTAAATTAGATCGAAAATAAAAAAAGGATTATCTTTGTTGGATATGGTGATGGTATTAAGGGGTACAGGTTGTGGGATCCTACTTCCCACAAGATCACCATTAACAAAGATGTAATATTTGATGAATCATCTCTCATCAAATCAGATATAGATGTTCAAATGAAACAGAAAGAAGTACCTAAGTATCAATAGATTCAGTTTGAAACCAGTTCAAATATAAATGAAAGTGAACATGAACACATTTATGAAGATGTTCATGAAGAGTTTCCTGTAGAGGAAGACATGGTTGATGATAACAATCAACCGAATGTGGATGAGCCACAAACTTCCCTAAGGAGGTCTACGTGGGTCAGAAATCCTCCAAGAAGGTATGATGATTTTGTTTCGTCGGTTTCTTTAAGTACTAATGATGATGAACCTTCGTGTTATTAGGAAGCTGTGAAGGGTTCTAAGAGTGATAAATGGAAATAAGCAATGAAGGATGAAATTAAGGCATTAGAGAGGAATGCCACATGGGACCTAGTAGAACTTCCAAGAGACAAAAAATCTATAGGTTGCAAGTGGGTCTACAAGCTGAAGAAGGGTGTTGATGATAAGGTGGAAAGGTACAAATCAAGGCTGGTTGAAAAAGGATATTCTTAGAAAGAAGGTATTGAATTTCATGATATTTTTTCACCAATTGTTAAGATTGTTTCAATTCGAAGTGTGTTAGCATTGGTTGCATTACTTTATTTGGAGTTGGAGGAGCTAGATGTTAAGACCACTTTCTTACATGGATATTTGGATGAGGAGATTTACATGGAACAACCTGAAGGGTTCGTACAGAATCACAACAAGAAATTTGTTTGCAAGCTCAAGAAATCATTGTATGGTCTAAGGCAGTCACCCAGACAATGGTACAAGAAATTTGACTCTTTCATGGTGAGACAGAATTATACGAGTGAGTATGATCATTGTGTCTACTTTACAAAATTGAATAATAGCATATTCATTATCTTAGTATTCCATGGAGATATTCAGAGACAGGAGGAATGGTAATATTTGGTTGTCACAACAGAAGTATGTTGAGAAAATACTTTTGAGGTTTGGTATGAACGATGTGAAACCAGTTTCAGTCCCTCTGGCTTCCCGTTTTAAGATTTCTTCAAGTTTCTGTCCTAATACAAAAGAAGAAAAGGAATATATGTCTCGAATACCATATGCTAGTGTAGTAGGAAGTCTAATGTATGTGATGGTTACTACAAGGCCATAAATTTCACATGCAGTTGGGGTTGTCAGAAAGTATATGGAAAATCTAGGTAAAGAGCACTGGGAAATAGTGAAATGGGTTATTCAGTATTTGAGAGGCACAAGTGATTACTGTATCACATATAACGATGGTCGTGGGTTAGTCTGTGGATATGTTGATTCTGATTTTGCAGGTGATTTAGACAAGAGAAGGTCGACTTCAGGGTATGTATTTACTCTTGCAGGTGGAGCTATTAGTTGGATGTCAAAGATACATAACATTGTTGCTTTATCCACTACATAAGCAAAATTCATAGTTGCTTCACATGCTTGCAAAGAGGCAGTTTGGTTGAAAGGTTTGTTTGGTGAGTTTGGAAGGATGCAAGACAAAGTAAAGTTACTTTGTGATAGTCAAAGTGCTATTTACTCGGCTAAGAATACAACCTACCACAGTAAAACAAAACATATACCTATCAAGTACCATTTTGTAAGATAGGTCATCGATGAACGTGGAGTCTCTCTTGAGAAAGTGCATACAAAAGAGAACTGTGTAGACATGTTCACAAAACCAGTATTGTTACAGAGGCTATGATGGTACTTGTCTTATCTTGGCTTGCAGAAAAGGTGATGAACAAAATAAGGAGAAAGGTATCAGGTTAATTGTTGTCAAGGTGGAGATTGTTGGAAACTGGTGACAACGAATTCCTCCAGGAATAGGATTTTAGATCCTATAATCTAGCGTTGGTTGTAACCAATAAGACCAAGTTAGAATATGGATGAGATTGCATTTAATAATCGGTTTTCCTGTGTAAATATATATAAATTCATGTAATCCCATGGAGGCAGAAGAGTGTGAGTGAGCTACTGTAATCTCCATGATCTGAATAATAAAACAACTGATGCCTTCGCTTGGTGGACATAGCCCAACGATTGGGTGAACCACATGAAACCTCTGTGTCTTTTAATTCTACGTGACTATGCTTGGCTTATGATATTTGTGTTTCCACATTTACTAATATAACATATTCCACTATAGTTGATGGTTTATAAAATATGCTTATGATATAAATTGAACATCCCTTACAAATGGGTTAGGATTCCACTTTCCTTTTTGAAACAACAAGATTTCATGCTGGTAAAATTCACACACAATTTTTTTTTCATCTTGACCACTTGCAACAAATGATTCTAAAATGAAATCAATAGTACTAAAGTCTCTAAATTTTCCCTCATCTAGTGCCCTAAATTGAAAAATCAAATGTGTATCTTGTAGATATAATGCATACACTCGTGAGGGCCATCTGTAAATAATCACTACATAGGTAAAATTGCTCAATTGTTTCTTCTCCTTGTTTAGCATCCTTATCTCAACTTCCAACTTAGGAAGTCATTGTCTATCGTCTCTTCAAAATTCCCACTTATATATATCCACAACATACAAATCAACCCATTGTTCTCTCATAATACTGATGGTTTGTCTGTATTCTTCTAATGGGACCAAGCCCTTTTAAACACATTTTGTTGTAGCTTTCCATTTAGAAACTTCATCTCTTAATTTGACCACTTTGAGAAAACTAATAACCTCTTCATCTTCATTCTGGACCCCTATTGAATGAAAATTAGGTTCAGTAGCCATGAATATTGTCAGTACAAGGCTTTTGCAATAGTCATGGTTGGTTCAACATCATCTTTCTCCACAAGGTAAGTGGAAAAATAAATGAGTTCATTAAGAATCTTTATCGATATCCAAGTGATTTCTTTGTTGTTACAATCCATGACAATCTCCATGATTTCATTAAAGATTTCAGTGGTGATTTCAACATAAGTTTTTACAACCTGTTCTATAACATCTTCATAAACAACCTCTTTCATAGGATCAGACATTACAACATTATCTATGCTAACAAGATCAGTAGTAGAAATGACCTTTTCCTTGGAAACATCTCTTATGGGATCAACATAAGTCATAAAGTTATTAGTATCACGAACCAATAGTATCCATAAGATTTTTTTCATTATAAACATTGGTAGATTGAATAATAGAATCCGTTTAAATTTCATGTGAAAAAATATTCAATAATTTCTTCCTCAACCATGTCATCAATAATATTATCGACATACTTGATCTAGGTGGATATCGGTGGCCACCCGCCTTTTCCAAATGGCTCAAAATAGTTTTCTGGCAATTTTGGCAATTTACTATTTTTAGCAGGTTTTAACTTTCGGGGCCATTTTGAGGGCCCAAATGATGGTTTTTCGAGACCGAGGTTCTCAATGATAGACAAAAATATATTGAGCCCCAATTATGAATCTCCTCAACAATACCTTTCCAATGAGCTATCACACTCCGAAAACGGAGATCGTATGCAAAAGTTACGACCCCGAGAAGTTGATATACTCAATTACCCAAACGGGGCCCACATGACTTTTGGCGCTTCATCTCCTAGGGTTAGGTTTTTGGAATTATTTATTATTGTAAAAAGGACTTCAGAGCCTCATTGTAACCATATTCTTGTGAATGCGAGTAGCCATCACATCTCTTCTCAGAGATAAGCTGCCACCATTCTAGCGAGTCTTTCACTCTGTATTTTTACAGTCTCTGTACATTTATTTCATTAATAGAAATTGTGTATTACTGTATATCTATGTTTATGGTTGCATCTCTGATACAATTATATTATATTATTAGATATCTGTGATATCTCTATGCATTTCTTTATTATATCTCCGATCTCATTTCGTGCCGAAAATAATCCAGATCAGTGGTATCAGAGCAGGCTGCTCTTAATCGTTTTTCAGTGCATGTCCCCAACGAGGTCCGAGTATAGAAAGTTGGGTCTCAAGCTTATCTCTCTTGAAGAAAATTGTTCTCGCACACCCAAGAAACCCTCAATGGTGGAAGAAAAGAAAAATGATGGACCAGACAATCCTATCAATCTACTGCTTGAGCAAGCTCTCACGCGACAAAGGGACAAAATGATGGAGAATTTTGCCCACATTCTTAAATGCCTGCCGATAGCACCAGGTGCATATTCATAAAGAAACCACTTTAGAGGCACCTCTCCTTTCAAGGTACAAGTTAATTTTGATATTCCTGTATTTGAAGGACAGATAGATGCAGAAGCCCTAGAAAAATGGTTAACTCTGCTAGAAGGTTATTTCTCTATTCACAACTTTTTCGACAAAGAAAAGATCACCTTCGCACTCCTTAAAGCTCTCCCTCATGTC
>SNQJ01S0125970.1:47405-61312 GCA_010110895.2 Picea sitchensis | reverse complement strand
TTTGAAAAGTCACGAAGCTCTGAAGCCCAGAGTTAATCACAGTCGTTGGTTGTGGGAGGAGTGTGAGACATTGATTTTAGTTCATCATTCGACAATTCGAAAGTGTGATGATCATTTGGAGTGAGAAGCACCAAGGACCGAAGCCCAAATTTAATCATAGTCATTGGTTGTGGGAGGAGTGTGATCCGTTGATTTTAGTTCGACGTTCGACAATTTGAGAGTGTGGTGTTCGTCTGGAGTAAGAAGCCCCGAATCTCGAAGCCTGGAGTTAATCATAGTCGTTGGCTGTGGGAGGAGTGTGAGTCGTCGATTTCAATTCGTCGTTCAGCAGTTTGGGAGTGTGGTGTTCATCTGGAGCGAGAAGCCCCGAATCCCGAAGTCTAGAGTTAATCACAGTCTTTGGTTGTGGGAGGAGTGTGAGTCATCGATTTTAGTTTGTCGTTTGGAAGTTCGGGAGTGTGGTGGTCATCTAGAGCGAGAAGCCCCAAAGCTCGAAGCCCAGAGTTAATCACATCCATTGGCTATGGGAGGAGTGTGAGTCATCGATTTCAGTTCAGGTTTCATCTACCCGAGAGGTAGCATGTGTTTCAGTTGGGAAACTTCCAAAGCTCGGAGTCTCGGATTTAACCTCAGCCTTAGATTAAGGAGAAAAGTGTGAATCGTCGATCCCTGAACTCTTCGAGAGTTTTCCAATTTGGCAGTCTGGGAGATTTGTGTGTTGGAGTCATGGAAACTCCTGAAGCTTGTTGTCCTGAAGTGAATCTCTACCATAGATTGTGGTGGAGGGAAGAGAATCCCCTCCAACCATCAGATCTATCGTAAGAGTTTGGAGAGAGGAAGGATAGGGAGAAGACCTACACTCACCGGTCAAAGTCACTTTATGACCGAATTCAGTCGGTAACCACTCCAGGAGATTAGAGTTTTGAAAAGGTTAATGTTCACAAAGTGCCAAAGTCCCGAAGCTCTAGATATCTCCTTTTAGTTGAGTGCTTGGTTCTATCCCACGATCACATGAGATTTCCATCAAAGAAAAGGGGCTAGTGCCTGTGGTTTTGATTCTAGGTGAAAGGGGCTTATAGTAAAGTGCCCGCAGGTTTTTTGGACCTACATAAAGAAATAAAAATGGCATGTGTACATTAAGAGAGGATCCAACACGGATCCAAGAGATAATTCGGCTCCAGAAGAAGATCCTAAGACTGAGAGGTCATGTGATCCCCTTAGGAGGGGTGGGGGTTTGCATCACAAAACTTTGACCGAGACCATAAGGAAAGATATTGAACCATAGAACATATTCATGGAGCTAAATTAAAATTTTGGGCATGTTAAAAATTTTAACATGGCACAAAAGGTACATGTAGCATTCAAGGCCAAAAACACTAATTGGCTAGAACTTCAGCAGGTTGTAACTAGCAGCCAAGAACCTAGAAGGAGGTGAAACTTGGAAAAACTCTCCAAAATTTGTATATGAAGAAACCCAATTGGGGCCCTACCAAAAATCCAATGGAACAGGTGCAAAAAATGCATAATTTTAGTTCAGATTTGCACCTAGTTGAAGCGTGAATAAGAGAAGTTAATGGACAATTTTCAAATGACCATAACTTTCTGCTCAAGACTCAGAATTGAGAAAGGGAGGAGTCATTGGAAAGGTATTGGATAGGATATTCTAAGTATCCACCCAAAAAATTGACTTGGGTAGTTAATTTTCACAAGAGATCAAAAGAAGGAATTATGATGCATTATTGGAACAAAACTGTACATAATTTCATAAATTTGTTAAATTATTTAGCCTAACAAATTTTGTTGGTTGAAAATTTTGCAGAGTTAACAAAATTTAGTTCATAACAGGTGAGAAGGTTTAAATTTAGTTAAATATAAGCAGAGGTACTCAGGGCAAGAGTGCTATGACAAAAACAACTTTCAGAAGATGATCAAAAGCCAAGACTACAAAATGTTAAGGTATGAATCTAGGTGTAGCCATAAAGTCTTAGGAAGCCACTATAGGAAGTCCACTCATGTTATTCAAGTACTCAATGGAATATGGGCAAAGGAATAGACCATGTAGTGAATGAAATAGTGAGATTCCATTCACTCCCAGAGAAACCAATATACAGATTAAGCAATACATTGGAGTCATATCTATTATAAAATAACTAATTATCATAATGATAGTAATCAAATAAAGAGAGAGGTTTAATGCATATATGGATAAAGAGTGCATCATCTCTAGGGATTAGTTATGCAATTATAGAGTAATGCTTCCCCTATGTTTATCAGAGTGCACGGTGGAAGCATGGTATGAAGGGGATCACTTCAAGGGTAAACAAATGAAGGTGCACATAAGTAAGGAGTGTTGGTTGAGGCATAAAACAATATAATATGGAAAGATTGGATCTAGAATGATGCAATAAAACTCCTAGCAGAGGAATTACTCAAAGCTAAATGTATTAGAGACTGGATGAAGTTCATGAGTAAATTAATATAGTTGAAAGGTACCAATAGATGGATACCAAGTTATACATAGTACTCTGCAACATTCGAGGAATTGTGACAACAATGGGAAGGATTCTTGAGTACATTCTCAAGAGATGAGTGCATTGACATGGTACATTGGGATGTTAATACAAAAGGATTCAAACATGGAGAAGAAGGCATAGGTGCATCAATATGGCATGATGGAAGTTGATTATGCTAGTCAGGTTGAAATCAAATGGGTCAGGACAAGAGAAAGTAATGGTTCACTAATCAACTCCAAGTGTTGATATGTTCAGTCAAGGAAAAGCTGAATCAATTTGTTTCAATAAAGAAATTGCATTAAATATACAAGGTTAATTAGAGAGCATGGTTGGAAATGTAATTTGGTCATGTAGGAGTTGGATCAGAGGGATCCAAGTAATAGTAGAATGTTGAATATTAATATCAGCATAATATATAGCTACAAGTGTGCAAAGTAGATAAGAAAGGTTGGGATGGAAAAAGTACTCAAGATAGAGAACAATCAGGCACATTTTTTTCTTTTGTGAGAACACAAGAAGACTCAGGAATCCGGGAAGAATTGAAGACTTCTAGGAACAAAAAAGAAAAGTGATACAGGGAGAAAGAGGTTGCTACAATTACTGTAGCAGCAATTATGGTATGTCTTGTTGGACAACCATACATAGTAAAAGAAATTAACATGCAAATTCATTTAGGAGCATGCTAATGATGCATTATTAGTGCATACAAATATGAATTGACGAATTCCAATTTGTTAATATACATATATAACAAAATAATATTAGGATTAGTCTATTGTTGAATATATATTAATATGAAAGCTGCTGATGGTGGTTGTTGTACCAGGAAAAATAAAATTCTTGCATGTTTTCAAGTGTTGTTATTAATGTTGCTACATATAGAAGGAAGCAACATAAATATGAAGAGTGGATTATAAGTCTTATAATAGAAGCATGGGAGCTTATATTGTTATCAGCTATCCAGGTAGCATTAAATCCATTCAATGACAACTATGAAGGTATGACTTTTATGTACTCTTATTTCATAATTGATGAAGGGAATTTAGGTAAGAATTTCCTCGTCCAATTTTATTTTATAAAATCACGTTATTTTATTAGTTGAATGTATTGATGTGAATAAAATATCACTAGGTGTGGTAAAGGCTGGAGGCCTGCAATAATTATAAAATATTTTTATTTTTTGAATGCATACATTGACATAGCGACATGTCATGTTAATTGGTTATGAGCTAATAACCAAGGAAATAAAAAGTATGAACCTATTATAGGAACGGATGCCAGAAAATCTAGTCATGTATGAGACCATGAAATGGTTGGTTATGGAAAGGCTATGTACCACATAAATATCCAATGAAATTCCTACTTCTAAATAATATTTGGACTGCAACCTTTTTTATAACACTAATGAACACTACAAAATTATATTCTTGGTGTAGTGTTCGGGTCGAAAAGGAAGGCATACAAATAATTGAGAAGACAATAGGAAGTGTATGGAGAATGTGTCAAGGCATTGGCCAGATTTCCAATTTACCAATGGTGAGATACATGACTTAGATATAGAGCATTATGAAAATCAATGCAAAGGTGTGTTGAATAGATATGCATTGAGAGTTTCACTCATCCATAGTAAGTGGTAGAGTTGCACTTATGCATAATATATTGTTATACTTGAGTGCATTATTGAATGAATTTTTGTGAGTTCATGCATACGTGTTATTTAATGGAAATAATTATGCTAACATCTGAAATTTTACAATTATTACTCACTCATGAAGTTGAAGACATTTCATGGGTTGTTAGACATTGCAACTAGAAAGTTGCAATTCAAGTAGTTACATTTGATTGCAATAAATTTTTTGTTTATAAAATAGAGTAATGAACTTACTAATATTATTTTTGAGCATGCATCTGCATAGAGTGGTAATTTTATTCTATTTAATAAATTACTTGATAGTTGGTGATGGAAATTGTTAATTGTGGAAAATTCTGGAATTACTTGTGAACTTCTGTAAGTATTACAATAGAATTTTATGGTGCATGACATACTAATAATTTGTTTGTTGAATGCAAGTTGGAAAATATTGCAGGAAAAATAGTATCAACAATGATACTAAATTACTACCTACTGTTGCAACAACCAAGAAAACTATGAGACAGATTTTCGTATTTTGGGAACAATGGATTTCCTTTATGGAATAAATTTGAATTTCTAAAATGAAGTTTTTATAATAATCTCTCATAATAATTGTATGTGGGTGATACATGTGAGTTAATATTTATTATAGCTGACATGCTTGGAAAAAGCAACTATTGTTGGAAACACTAGAGCCCTATAAATGTAGAACCTTGGTGGAGTTTTGTTAATGAGTTAGCGCTCTCCTTGTGTGTGAAAGCTTTGGAAAGATGGATGTTGAGGGGTAGCAGTGAAGGGATACCTGAGCGTAGAAGGGTGAGTGTTGGCATAGGGGCAGACCCAGGGTTCAATGCTACAATAGCGCACCAACAAAACCCTAACTACCGACCCTTTTGGCAACACTTGCGAAGTAGATGAAGTCTCACCCGAGGTAGAGGCAGGGGTGGTTGCAAGACTCCAGTGTTTGAAACCTTAGTTGGGACACAGATCTGTGATTGTAACACCTTAAAAAAACAATTAGCAATATAGTTCATCAATATCCAGTCTTATTTTACAGTGCAGATAAAACCCTAATTATAGAGCATCGCAGTATTCAACCAGATCTAGCATCTAGCAGCCCTTAGCATGACGAAACAGATTAGATCTAGAAGATTCAAGCACTAAGCACATTCACACAAGTCAGATCCAACATTTACTCTCATTATTAAGCACAAAGCAACAACAGATCTACCTATCATTCATTTATATCAAATCACTAAGCAAGTAAATGCATAAGTACATCAATACATCGCACAAATCATTCACAACACAGGATGTACGTGGTTCACCCCTGCCCTGGGGCTACGTCAACCAACTCTTTGTCTTATTTATTATCTTTCTTCAATATTCTTACATGTGTAGAGCCTTCAGATCAACTTCGCAGAGGACAAGATATCTGCGCACTCTTCGCTAGATCCTCCCTTCCTTAGCTAGGTTACTGCACAAAGCCTACATACAGTCTCTTACAATTACTTTCACTTAGCCTTGCAAGTCTCACACAGCATGAACAAAGCACTTACAATTGTTACTTGCACTCAGCACCACTTACAACTAACTTGGCATTTGCACTTAGCCATTCATGCTCACTACATCGCCTAACATCTATTTATACATTACAAAATTAGGCCTAAACATGGGTAAACCCATGGGTTGACATCCCCATACCTGTTACATAATCCCAAATCCCAAAAATCCCTAAAAGGAGGTCGATATCCCGTTATATTCGCTTTGTCTTGTGCTTCACCTTCGACAGCCTATCGAAGTCCCAAAAATAGGTCTAACATGACCAAGGATCCTCAAAACTTGGTCAAGGGCCAACATGCCCCCAACACTCACCTGTGACTCGTCTCGAGTCACTCTGATATGGATAATTCTTCCTCAAAAGCCTCGATCTTGGCTCGATCTGCTTCGACTTGTTGTTGTGCCATGACCTCCTGTTCAACGAACTCTTGGATAACAACTTCGTTGACAGGTCACTCTAGGCATTGTTCTGCTGTAGTGACAACTTGTTCTAGTTCTGCTCCTCGGCCTTCGATTTCTGCGAACAATTGGTAAGCCTCATCCTGTATATGTTGGAGCCTCTGAGTCACTTCCATGACTTTTCTCTGAATGGTGTGGACCTGTTGTTGGTAAGTGCGCTTCTCTTGGGATCACTTCATCCTTTCAACAACTGACAAGGGCTTCAATTGCGCCTATATTATTTATGCTTGATACTTCACCTCTTGGAGTTGTGACTCCAATGTCTTTAGTTATGGATTCTCATTGAGTCACTCATACGTCTGGGCACTGTGATCACTCAGTTTTTTACATTCCAAGGTGAGGCCCTTGATTCTTTCAACTGTGCCTCAAGCAGTTTTGATCCCTCACATCCTACGGGGTGTCGGGAACTGTGTGGAGCTCTAAGTTTGTTATTCTTTGTTGTAGCTGTTGGATAGCTTCTGAGAGATGGTCTACTTGATGCACGACTCGGTCTTCTGCCTTTGGATCTAAGCGTGTCACAAAGCGAAGTTCTATGTTGACTACTTCTTGCACTTCGAGTTGCTCTATGAGAAATTGTTCTTTTTCCTACTGAATCTATGCTTTCTCCTCTTCAAACTTTGTCTGGAGAGAAAAATTCTCCTACTCTATAACTCGACATTGTTCTACTATTACTTCTTGCACTTGATTCAAGGCCTGGGTGGCTTGTTCTATTTCTTCTTGTGTGCGATGAAGGCGAGCTTTGGTTGCATCAGCTAGTCGTCGGAGTTGGGCTGGCTCATCTCCCAACTCTGGTTCTCCCGATGGCAGGGGCGCAGTGGAAACTGCGTGACTGGACTGAAGGGTCTATTGTACCCCTCGGAGTTCAACCTTAATTATGTCGTACATCTCCTCCTGCTTGGTTTCTTGTTTCTGTAATATTTCCTTTGAGGCATCATTCATAGCTACGATGATGAAGTCAAAATCATAGACAGTGAGCACAGTCTGAATCTTGGTCAAAGTGGCTCTGGATTTCTTTCGGGAAGAGGGTTTCAAGGGAGAAACCTTCCTTTTCTTCAGGGGATCAACCTCATCTCTGGGTGGTGTTACTTCGCCTTGCTTATGCTCATATTCTTTTCCATTTATCTCTTCTATTTCGTCATCACCCCCTCGGTCAGGTGATACTGAAGCAGTCTTCTTTGATGTGCTACTTAAGTCTTGGACTTCTTCAGTCTTCTTCCTTCTATTGGGTCTTGGTGTGTCATGTTCCTTGTGAGCGGCCTCCGAGCTATCAGTTTCAAGGTCAGACATATATGCAGGGTCAGTGGGGATAAGGAGGTCTGCTGACCAGTCCTTATTTATCTCCTCGAGGTCTTCTTTCGTGAGCTTTTAGTATGACTGAAGCTCCTCCTTATTTTTGTCTACTCACACAGTAATAAAGATGAAGTGTCAATATGTGCGGAACTTCATAAGGGGTCGGAACCTTTGTAGGGTGTTCAAAGTCATGCGAGGTTCAACTTCGATGGCTCTCTTCAGCTGGAGATAATATGTGTGAAAAACTGCGTTCGACTGCCACTATTTTCCCATGTCACTCAAGTACCAAAGCATGGTGAACTTAGCAGTGAGCAGCTCAAATGGTTCAATATCCAGGAAGGCCACACCTTCCAGCATCTCCCAAGAAACAAACACAATGAGGATCAGGATCCAGCTAAAGTGTAACTCGTAGCCCTGATCCTGTGCTTCGTAACAGTTCAATTCCAGCTGATTAACTAGGTACTTCACCCAGTTCATCTGTAGGCCTTCTACACATTTCCCTGCGATGTCAACAACAAAGCCTATGACTTGCGTGGGTATGTTCTTCCTTACGATATTTCCTACAATTAATTGGCATGCTAGGCACACTGCTCCATTTTGAATGGAAGCTACCTTATAGCCTCGTGTCCCCTTCTCAACATCATCGTAGATATCCTTGATATTTTGTGCTAACGCGTGATCTGTGGCTTTTCCTGGATAGAAGTCCTATGGGTCGGGTCCTTGCATACTCAATCTGGTGATCCTATGGATCAGCGTTGGATCGACTGCGATATGGTGGTCTAGCCATAAGTAGCCTCCATTGTAACATGAAAGTAAGAGCTTGGCACAAGCATTAACCTCCTGGTGCCTTCCAAAGTGTGGGATTTTCATTACATTCAATAGGGTGGAATGCGTGAGGTTCATCGTCCATGGCTGGGGGATTATTTTTGAGTTCTTCCCTTTCGTCCTGGTCAAGTATTTATACGAGGTGAGCATACTATGGTTCTTGCGGTCTCCTAGGTTGAATTCGTTGAACTTCAGCATTACGATCTTGTCCTGTTGTGCTCGAATTGCGTGTATCCCCTTCGAGAGGTACACAGTAACCATGGTGTACTCAAAATATCTCAGCACACTATCACAACTGACCACATCATCCAGAGGTGGGATGTAGTCAGGCAATATGGTCAGGATTAGCTTCGCATTTTCTAGGTCATCTATGTGCTTGGTTCTCTTTTCTCTGACAACTCAGGATGGCCTGGATCTGTGAGCGGTCGACAGAGAGGCTTGCACTCCTCTCATCGATGACGCTTGAATACTTGCAGACATTACTTTCTTGGCCATGATATTGATGAGAACTTCTTCGACGATTTTCTCTATGACACTGAGCTCATCCAACATACACGCTTAGATCAGATGGATGAATGAATGTGCAAAAATATAGAACTGGTGTCAATCTTACTAATCATAGCGTAGTAGCAATGAGTTCTCTCTGATACAATTTGCAAAAGTGTTCTTGGTGCAACAGTCGGCGAAATAAGTAGATAACTAGGTAACGGATCTCTCCAATGGGCAAGAAGCCTTCATTAATTCAGTTATGCCCATTATGGTGCAGTCCCAATAGTCTGATGGTGAGCTTCCTAGCCATAAATTTTGTTCTAACTATTTGTTGCATCAGTCTAACAGTTATACTGTTCCCAACGACTATATTGCTTCGCCATGGCGAAGTGCCATGTGACATTATTCTGATATCCCAGCGAAGTTCCAGTTTTGCAAATTTTCCTTCTGCGAAGTTCCCTCTGGAACCTTCTGTAACTTTTCGATCTTTTCTCTCTTCTTACTGAGCTTTATAGCCTTTCTCTTGGTGATCTTCATCTCATTATTCCTCTTTCCATTCTGATTCTCATCTTCTTTTGGCATAGTAACTTGGCACTGTTGAGATTCTTTCCTAAGATTCGAGGGAAATACTTCTTCTTTATCTGTGGTAGATGCTTCAGTCTTCTGTGAGTCTTCTTGGGTTATTTCAACTTTGGTAGACAAGTATTTAGTTCTAAATAGATTCGATCTATTCTCCTATTCTTCAATCAATTGTGTGATCCTCCTAGTCATGAAATCTTTTAATTCTTTCTTCTTCTACTCTAAGGCTTCTTCTTATTTCCTTCTGGCCTGATCCTTTTCAATCCAAAGTTTTCCTACTACTATAGAAAATAGGGCGTTGTTATCAATAAATTTAACAACCTCAAAATCTTCCTCTATCGAAGTTCCATGAGCACTCATAGATATCTGAGTAAGTCTTCCACATAGGGTTATCAGATTTTCTCCAAATAATCATATTCCTCACAATGAAGGAATCATAGCAGGATTTCCTATAGCTTCCCAAGTTCTTTCTGTCATGATATTCACCTGTGTTTCTTCATCCATCACACAGTCAAAGTCGAAGTCTCCTATTTTTTCTTCTATGCACTCTTTTTCTTTGAACATCTCTGAATTTGATATGTCGGTGGTCATTTAGGGTTTCTTTCATTTGCAGCAATACAGTCTCTAATTATTTCTGGGGTTATGTCATGATCTCAGTTTCCTGACCTTTATCAAGGTCTATTTGTTCCATATTCATTCTGTCAATCTTAGCAATCATTCTAGGGCAATCTAAAACTTCATGGTCCATAGCTTTACAACAAATACAACTGAGTCTTCTACCAGGACATTCCTTAGCCATATGACCCGGTCTTCTGCAACTATAACAAAGGGTTAATCCTCTATTTCTCTTAAATGATCCCCAACCTTTCATGTATTGTGCACTAGGATCATAGTAGTTAACCTGCAAAAAATTCTTTCTAGGATATTGCATCCATTTATTAGTCCAAACATTCTTTCTATGCATAGGTATAACATATCTTTCACTATTCTTATCAGATCTATTCATATCAAATCTTCTTTCATCTAGCTGCGCCCTACTTTTCAAGCTAGGACAAAATTTATCAAACATACCCAGATCCATACTTTTGAAACAAAAAATTCCACTTATCTTACCTTTAACAAAGCACAAAACTTTTCATATCTTGCCTCCTCTCTTCAAATCAGACTTCTTTTCTTAGCACAGAGATTCACAGATTAATTGGAATATTGTGCACTAGGGAAACAGATCTATGCACGGATCTTTCACATTTTCAGGTCAGATCTTCGCACAAATCTCCTTTTTCCTCAGTTCCCAGCAATCACAGTTTCAGGTCAAATCTTCACACAAAGCTCCTTTTTCCTCAGTTCCCAGCAATCACAGTTTCAGGTCCCGGCAACGAAACCATTTGTTGGCACAGGGGAAGACCCAGGGTTCAATTCTACGATATCACACCAACAAAACCCTAACTACTGGCCCTTTCGGAAACACCCGTGAAGTAGATGAAGTCTCACCCGAGATAGAGGCAGGGGTGGTTGCAGGACTCCAGTGTCTGCAACCTTAGCTGGGACACAGATCTGTGATTGTAACACCTTGACAAAGCACTTAGCAATATAGTGCATCAATATCCAATCTTAGTTTACAGTGGAGATAAAACCCTAATTACAGAGAATCGCAGTATTCAACCAGATCTAGCATCTAGCAACCATGACAAAATAGATCAGATCTAGAAGATTCAAGCACTAACCACATTCACACAGGTCAGATCCAGCATTTACTCTCATTATTAAGTACAAAGAAACAACAGATCTACCTATCATTCATCTATATCAAAGCACTAAGCAATTAATACATAAATACATCAATACATCACACAAAGCATTCACAACACGGGATGTATGTGGTTCACCCCCACCCTGGGGCTACGTCCACCAACTCTTCGTCTTCTATATTAGCTTTCTTCAATCTTCTTACATGCACAGATCCTTCAGATAAACTTCGCAGAGGACAGAAGATCTGTGCACTCTTCGCTAGATACTCCCTTCCCAAGCTAGGTTACTGCACAAAGCCTACATACAGTCTCTTACAATCACTTGAACTTAGCCTTGCAAGTCTCATATAGCATGCACAAAGAACTTACAACTGTTACTTGCACTCATCACCACTTACAACTGACTTGTCATTTGCACTTAGCCATTCATGCTCACTACATCGCCTAGAATCTATTTATACATTACAAAATCGGGCCTAAACATGGGTAGACCAATGGGTCGACATCCCCATACACATTACATAATCCCAAATCCCAAAAATTCCTAAAAGGGGGTCGAGATCCCACGATCTTCGCTTCATCTTGTGCTCCACCTTCGACAGCCTGTCGAAGTCCCAAAAATAGGTCTAACATGACCAAGGATCTTCAAAATTTGGTCAAGGGCCAACATTGAGTGCAACAAGGAAGATGCAACTCAAGGATGCTTATGGCATGGTAGTTGTCATAATGAGGGTGTGCCAAAAGGAATAATAAGTTGAATTCTTTCATGAAGAACCTTTATGAAATAGATCAAATGACTTCTAGTTGCGGTATGAATACATGAATTGGTGCTTGAAAGCAAAGCACCAAGTGGATAATAAGCTTCATTAGCAAGCGCATGGAGTTTTTTTAAGGAATTTTGAATTGTACATGGTATATAATGCACTGAGGAAAGTGCATAAATAAGGGAGAGGGGATTATAATACCCCTAGGATGAACCCCAATTGTAAATGTAAATGTAAATATTCTTATAGACTGGTGAGCCAAGTTATTATAAGAGATAATCCTTATATGATTATTAGGCCAGGGATCCTAGATGTTAAAGGCCATCGTGCCTATAATGTAATTGTAAATCATACTCATATTATTAATTAAGTACAACACTGCATGCAGACCGACCAAACAAAATAGATGGGGGGATAAAATATACTAGAAGGGGAAAGGGGGGGGTAATAGTTTAGGAAAGGGGCTAAGCTAAGGGGGCTTAAGCCCAAAGGAATATTTTATTAATATTCCTAAAGTATAAAGTCTAAAGTATGGGATATTCATTTTATCCTAAGTCCCTAAAGGGGAACGTATCACCATGTGAGGGGTCCATGTGGGAGGCCCATGTAGTTTCCAACACAACAAGTGTTAAGTTGGGAACATGCACATATATTTGGGGGAAATTAGTCATTTTCCATCATTCCTTCAACATTGTTACGATTATTCTCTCCTACCATCTGAACTCGGCTACTTCCATCACCAGACATGTACTTAGAAATCATGGCACTCTGGACAACTAGAAACTTGGTTTGACTACAGACTGGAGAGGTGGGTTTTCAGGCCTATGGTCGAAGAAGCAGGTTATTAGGCCTGTAGGCATTTCTCTCCGGGGAAGATATTTTCTATGTCGAAGAAGCGGGTTGTCAGGCCTGTGAGGAGTTTTCTCTAGGAGAGAAACCAAGGATGATTTTAAGGATGGAAATTTATTTTAAAATGTAGAAACCTTGGCGAATCTTACTTATCCTTCATATGCCAACTATAAGTGTTTAGCGATATTTTTATAAAAATATTCAAATTTCTAAGGATTTTATATAGTTTTTATAAAATTTTGGCAATTTTTAAGGTAAAATAATTTTATCCTATAGAATTTGGGCGAATCATTTTTAAAATTATGAATCTCATTTTTGGAAAAACCATGGAAAATTAGCCCATGAGCGAAATTTAGCCCCTAAAATCATCCATGAGGGAAACTACTCGGAATTGTTCCTTGGTGCACTAGGAAATAGCTAGCGAGCTTTGAGACTTCCTATTCAACCTGTTGCTAAAGCCCCAGAAGGGAAGTGAGGAAGCCGAGGGAATATTGAGCAGAGAAGGGGAACAATTCATGGGGCAGAATAGACATGTGGGGAATGAGAGATTGTAGGCTAATTGCAGCAGTTGGGCACCTTGGACTGAGCAATAATGTTTCTTGTCAGACCTTATACTGGCTTAGTATTCCATTTTCCCTGGTAGAGTTTAGCCCCAGATCGGGGGTGAACCATTGTTGATATTACGAGCAGTGTGTTCTATGGTTGGGAGGAATGTAGAAGGTCTGCATACGGTTGGTGATCTTTTTTATCAAAGATAAGTGTCAATTGTGTGTTAAATTATGTGTTGCATCATTATTTATGCATTTTTTTATGGGTTTTTGTTGTGTATGTTGCATGTGTATTTCTATTATTATTCTATATGAATTTGTGTATTTGCAGAGTATTTTTATGTTTTAAATTTTGTATACAGTTCAAAAAAAATTCATGTGGCATATCCCAGTTGAATGTTGTGGATGCTACAAGTGGTAACCCTAGTATTTCTTTGAATTCATCTTCAAATTATTGTAGTACTGAAAATTATTCAAGGCTTGGCCCTGTTATCCCCTATCTTAGGGTTAAATAAGAAGATTATGTCTCGAGGCCCACAGGTCCTAGACATGGAGTAACGAGAGCCATATTGACTTGAGCTTGGCCCTGGAGGGCCCATCCTTCTTCTTCAGCGCCTCCATTATGTTAGAAGAAGCAACATCCATCCCAT
>SNQJ01S0125970.1:30004-42144 GCA_010110895.2 Picea sitchensis | reverse complement strand
TGTTTTGATTTACTTTTGTTTTCTGATTTTGGTTCTTTTCATTTTTTCTTGTTTTCACTGCTTCCTGGTTAAACTTATGTCCGTGCCACCTTTTATTTCATGAAGGGAAACCGGAATACCTCATTATGAAGCAACAGTTAAGGTATTTTCAGAGCATCAACGCTGTAAATTGCTGAAACACAGACTAGCTAAAGAAAATTTATGTTTGAAGCAGGTCTTCTGGTTTCACTTTATAATTATGAGCAGACACGACCATATTTAAAGCTTTTTACATTATCCCTGCTTTTAAAGAAAGAAACTCAAGTATGCCTTCATGTCCTCGAAAAATTAGTTTCATCAGAAAACTAATTTTCAGATCATAATAAAGGTTACCAAGCGAAAAATAAAAGGCTGGAAAATGTCAAGTGTTTTGAAAACTGAAATTTTTAGCATCACCCCACTCTTCTGAATATCATTAAATTTATGTCAGATTGTAAATAATTTCTCAAGAGTTGTGGGAAGTGTTTGTAAACCTGCCGGGATACTGAACAGGTCCACTGGCAGTGGATAAATGCATGCATGATGCCAAGATAACTTCGCCGGGGTACTGAACAGATCTGCTGGCAGCGAAGCAATGTCGGGTTCAAGAAAATTATCAGGTATAAATTTTGATATTGGCCTTAAGTATAATTCATTTTGAATTGAAATTTATTTGACAGGGTAGAGGCGTCAGAGTGGGTTAATTGACATCCCTGCCGAGGCTATGGATGCCTACTGGCAGTAGTGGCCCTGTCAACAGTATCGAAGCCATTGACTTGAACATCGTTGCTCTCGTAGTTAAAATTTATCACCGGATTTCATTTGAAAAGGAAGATATCTGAAGCTGGATTGTGTAATGATTGTTGAGATGCTTGATGTCCTTCAACTATGCTTGGATCTGTAATCATTCTAAGAAGTCCTAACATGAACTCGTCGGTGACACAGAGATAACTGCTTCTCCCAGAAAGTCGCCATTGTTGGCAGCCCTACAATTTTTTGTGCTTTTAAAGTGACAAATGACAATTCCTGTAGCTGCCTATGCCTCATCTTGCAAATATTTCTATTTGAAGGTGACTAGTCGGTTGTAAAAAGGATGTTCTGATTCTTCATTTCATTTTTATTTCACGTTTTCATGCTTGATTCATGACTGTAAGCATGAATCAATCCAATTGAAACTCAAGTTGCATTTTGATTTTTATCAAGGCTTGGTCTCAAGGAGTCAATGGGATTAATATTTTTCATTTTAAATGAGCTTGTCATATACTAATGAAACACCTATGATGAATTGCTATTTGATGGTATGCTTATCTCTTTTAAAAGGATATACCATTTTTTTGTTTAATATTTGGTTTATGAAAACGTATCCATATCCTAGCCTTTGCAATTCGAATGTACCCTTTTCATATCATAGGATTTAACCGCATTGGGATAGTGTCATGTATGTCACGTTGGCTGGCAAAATGAGTTGGCAGGCCTCTCATTTTGAGTTAAGAGTTTTGGTAATGGGATATACTTGAAGCATTCATGACCAGGAGCGTTTAAACCCCATAATCGAGACCTCCATATCTTTGTTTTGATCACATAGGATATATTCTTATTTTCTTTTCATGGACTCTGCTCAGACTTACCTCTCCTACCTCTGTCATATAAACTCACAGTTGTTTTGAGTCGCTCTTGTTACAGTCTGGTCAATCCCGTAATTGCCTACCAGAGACACGTTTTTGCGGGAGCTATTATGAGAAAACGGTTATGAATTAGATCAAACCCTTGAAAACCCAGAACTAAAATGGGCCCATTTACCTTCATTGAGAGCAGATTCTTCAGAAACGTTTTCATTTCACAGGTATGCTTCATTTTTTGGACAACATTTTCTCAAAATATCTGTTGTGTTCGAGTTTTCTTTATTTTTCATTTCCTCTCTGTGGATTTGAAGATCTGTAGAAAATGACTGAGTTCTATCATAGACAGAGGTTAAAACTTGCTATCAAATACCTCTGTAAAAATCCACATGAATACCATGCATCCACTAAACTAAAATCTGTTCCTATGCAAAACCCTTCGGGAAAAGCCTTGATGTAATTTCATACCCAGAAAATTGAAAAAGGAGGTAGTGGATGTATTCAAAGAGAAGGTTCCTCTTGCTCCTACTGTTGAGCCATTTCAGGATATTGTTGACAAACCAACTGGTAAGAAAAATCCAAAGAATAAGAAATAGGGTAACTCAGAGTTGAGTTTTATAAACAAGGGGATTAAGCAGTTTAAATAAAATTATCACTAAAAAACTCAACGAATTTCACCATCATAGATTCGGATTTATCAGGTGCCTCTTGGTCAAATTGCAGAGATAGTAAATAGTTGTTTTTTTTTTTTGATTTGATTCTAATTTGAAAATAAAATAGATTAGATTTGATTTTGATTTTTTTTTTTCTATTTTAGCTAGCTACAGAAACCTGTACCTTATCTTTTAAAAAAAAAAATAGTTTGAATTCAAGTCAATTTTCATATAAAATTTGAAAATGTTAGTTAAATAAATATCTAATTTGCCTATTTCATTTTCTTTCAGGATATGATGTATCTTGTGGTGATCTCATAAGCTGGATCATTTCTGGACTTAGTTAATCAATCATTTCCTCTTGGTTTATTTTGCAAATCAAAACAAAAACTTTCATTATTTTGGAGATATAGTTTGATATTGAGTGGCTTTATGACCCTCTATTTTTGTAATTTTGAGATCCCTTTGAGATATGATCCTATCTTAGAAKATAGGATGCTTAGTTTACCTGAACTCTTTAAATACACATTATTTTGTAATAGAGGAAATCTTAGCCTGGGGCTGAAGGTGGGCGATTAATTCACAAAATTGAATGGAACAACAATTTTCATTTTATCKTTAGCCTCCTGTAAATGGTGTTTTCATTTATACTTTGTTTATCCTGATAAACTAATAGGTTTTGATAGCTTTAGACTTCATAATCTGTTATGTTTTGGAATAATTATTTTATAAATACCGTCCATATTTGATGCTCTAGATATCAACAGTGTGATCATCTATTCAGCTTACATGACATGATTTCTCTTTAATTTCTAGTTGAATGATTAAATGCAATGCTGTTACAATCAGATTTATCTTAATGTAATCACTTGAAATCATAAGATCACAGAACCTATTCGTATCATTCATTCTGTTATTAAAACTCAACTGCCAACACATTGTTCTGGATTTATTTAGAACAATCTTAAGGTTCATTGCAGGTTTCCCTCTTGGACGTGGTAGTTGGACATTATCTAATCATGTAGATGCTTGGATACATATCGTTAACTCACTAACAGGTTAGCTCATTTACATTTTTCTGTTGTTTACTTGTCACTGAAACTCGAATGTACTGTTTGGCTTTCAACTATCCACACATTCATGTTTCATTGTATTTTTTTCTTTTTTAGTTTAGATTTATAAAGGAAAAACACAAAAAATATTTTTATGTTCTTTCTTTATCTGCTTCCTAGCAGCAATCATTTTCCACATTGAGTTTCCTAAGTTTAGATTAAAACTTGCAGTTTGTATATCATGTACATAAGTTAGATAAGTAAATCTTCCTTTTAAATACATCTACAATAGTTACATTATACGTATGTACACACACACACACACACACACACACATATATAGTGATTAGTAATTAGTTAGTTACTTCATTTCTTTTATTTTAGGACTTTTAGATTGGCTAACAGATCCATTAAACCCGTTAGAACGAGTTACACCAAATGGCTTGGGTTAATTAGACAACCTCAACCAGACTCATTCTTCCAGTTGACAGAGGATCATTTTCGTCTATCAACACTTTTTTAAACTCTTAGCCCCCCCTTTCCCTTTCTAGTGGAGTCCCCCCCCGCCATTTCTTTTGTTTGGTCGGTTTGCACATAGTGGTATACTTAATTAATAATATGAGTATGATTTACAATTAAAATATAGGAATGATGGACTTTAGCATCCAGGCTCCCTGGCCTAATAATCATATAATCATTCTAGCCTATAATAACCTAGCTCACCAACCTAGAAGCATATTTACATTTACATTTACAATTGGGGTTCAGCCTAGGGATATTACACCATCAAAGAGGGAGATAAATTTCTCTATTTATTTAGTGCCAGGAGTTGCCCCGGTATCAAAAACACCTTACATAATGAGTACACCAGAATTAAAAAAATTACAAATGCAGTTGGAAGAATTGTTGAAGAAAGGGTACATACGTCCAAGTGTTTCACCTTGGGGAGCACCAATACTTTTTGTCAAAAAGAAGGATGGGACTTTGAGGCTGTGTATTGACTTTTGACAACTGAATAAATCCACTATAAATAACAAGTACCCTCTACCTAGAATTGATGACCTCTTTGATCAACTAACAGGGGAAAATATATTTTCAAAGATAGAGTTGAGATCAGGATACCATCAGGTAAGAATCAAGGAAGAAGACATCAATAATACAACCTTTAGAACTAGGTATGGGAATTATGAATTTGTAGTGGTGCCATTTGGACTGTCCAATGCACCAACTGTCTTTATGTGCTTAGTGAATGGAATTTTCATAAATTACTTGGATAAGTTTGTCATAGTATTCCTGGACAACATAATTTTCTATTGTAAGTCAGAGGAAGTGAATGAACATCACCTAAGATTAGTATTGCAAGTGCTGAGGGAGCATCAGTTGTATGCCAAGCTTAGTAAGTTTTATTTTTACCAAAAACCGATCCATTACTCAAGGCACATTATTTTAGAACAAGGTATAACAATATATCTAGAGAAGATTGAAGCCATTAGAGGATGGCTAGTGCCCAGGAATGTTTCAGAAGTCAGATATTTTATGGGAATAGTTGGTTACTACATAAGATTTATAGTAGGGTTCTCTAAGATTGCTCATCCCATCACTTCTTTGCAAAAGAAGGGAATTAAATTTGAATGGACATATGAGTGTGAAAATAAATTTAATTTGTTGAAAGAATTACTTACTAGTGCACCCGTTTTAAAGATTGTTGACCCAAACACAAGTTTTTTGGTATGCACAAATGCATGCAAGGAAGGAATTGGTGGATTCCTCACTCAAAATGGACATGTCATTGGTTATGAGTCCAAAAATCTTTGAGGAACTATGCCACACATGACTTGGAACTTGCTGCCATTGCTCACGCATTGAATATGTGGAGGCATTATCTCATGGGGAAGAGATTTGAATTAAGAACAGACCACAATGGTCTGAAATACATTTTTGAACAACCAACTTTGAATGCCAGGCAGACGAGATGGATGAAATTTTTAAGTGAATACGATTTTGATATCAAGCATATCAAAGGAAAATAAAATAAAGTTGTTGATGCACTTAGTAGAAGAGTACATCTCATGCATGCTACAATTGTTAGTATGCATCGGTCATATTTAAAGAGCTGAATTTTAGATGTTGTTGTCATAGATCATCATTACCTACAGGTAAAAGAAAGGTTACAACAAGAAAATGTACAACAAAAAATTAAAGAATATGAGATGAAGGAAGATGGATTACTTATGCATAAAAATAAAATTTATGTTCCTAGTTCCAGAGAACTTAGGAATTTGGTATTAAAAGAAATGCATAATGTTCCATATGTCGGACATCTTGGTTGCAACAGTAAGAAGCCAATTCTTTTGGCCATAAATGAAAAGAGATGTTGTTGATTGCATTTCCAGATGTATGGAATGTCAGAGAGTGAAGGTTGAGAATAGGCACCCATCGGGTTTGATACAACCATTACCAATTCCAGAGAATAAGTGGGAAGTGGTAACCATTGATTTTATAACTAAATTTCCTAGGAAAACAAAACAACATGATTCAATCATGGTCATGGTTGCTAAATTGACAAAGGCTTCTCATTGTGTTCTTGTAAAAATGACTCATATAGCAACTAATATTGCTGAAATTTACATGAGGGAGATTGTTAGGTTGCTTGGGATACCTAATACAATTGTCTCAGACAGAGATACAAAGTTTATTTCAAATTTCTGGAGGGGATTGTTTAAATTATTTGGTACAAATATGAACTTTAGCACAACATACCATCCACAGTCAGATGGGAAGATAGAGAGAGTCAACTGAGTGATTGAAGACATGTTAGGAATGTATGTGATGGATAAGCCATCTAAGTGGGAAGATTACTTGCACTTGGTTGAGTTTACCTATAATAATGGGTATCAAGCTTCATTGAAAATGATCCCATTTGAATCATTGTATGGTAGGAAATGCAATACTCCATTGAGTTGGGACAACCCAGTAGACAAAGCGGTAATTGGGCCAAAATTTCTCAAGGATATGGAAGACGAGATGGTTAGAATTAAGCAAAATTTAAAGGCAGCTCAAGATAGAAAGAAAATTTATGCAGATAAGAACATAACAACTAGAAAATTTAAAGTGGGGGAGCATGTGATTTTAAAAGTGAAACCCAAGAAGAGATCTATGAAGTTGGGTAGTTCCACAAAGCTAGCAGCCAGATTCTGTGGTCCATTTAAGATATTGGACAGAATAGGGCCAGTTGCATACATGTTTGCATTGTCTACTTCCATGAATTTTAATAATGTATTTCATGTCTCTTTTCTAAAAAAATATGTACATGATCCTAACCATGTTATTGATTGGCATCTGATTCAAGTAGAGACAAAGGAAGGCTTTCAGGTCCAACCAATGCGAATATTGGACAAAAAAGTCAAAATGCTTCGGAATCGAGTTATATAGTTGGTAAAAGTCCAGTGGACATGCTACGGTCTTGAAGATGCTACTTGGAATCATGAAGATGACATACAGGCAGAGTACCCACAACTTTTTGAAATTTTTTGAATTTTTTTAATGTTTTGTATATGCACCAAGGACAGTGTCAAAATAAGGGGAAAGGGATGTAATACTCCGGGTTTTGAGCCCCATATTAAATAATGTATTTTGTTAATCCATGAAAGGCCAGAGTGCCCAAACAATTGAAAGAGGCCAATGTGCCTAGGAAATGTAATGTTTGATCATTATTAATAATAAATACATCATTGGCTGCTAGATGGATAAGGACAAAAGTTATAGGGGGCTATGATTCCAGTAGAGAGGGGGATTGATGGGTTAAGTATTTATTTTATATTTTATTTACCCATTTTTGTTTTAATAATTAATAACAGTTATTGGCGCTTCTTGGGGGGAAGGCCAAGTGGTTCCTTAATTCCAATAATTACATAAACCCATATTTGGTCTGTTGTGCGGGTTGCTTCTTCTTCAATCATTCAATCACTCAATAAATTGTTCATTGTCACACCTTTCATTCTATTCTCACTCCATTCACTCTTTCACCCACTCGTATTTCCTCATTTGTGTTTGGCTTGGGAAGAGAAAACAAATTGTTGAAGAGGATCCATGGTTTTGTTTCCTGTAAAGACTGCTGGTGTATTCCAACCATGAATGAAGGCCTGCATGTCTGACATGCTTTGGACTATGTTCAATTTTTCTCATAGCTGCGTATCCTGAGAGTCCCAGCATGGAGATTTTGGACCAGCTGCATTGGATCCCTGGAAGGAGATGGACAATCTAAGGGACTGTGTGGCAGAGAAGGGGGTCCATTCTCTTGGGCTGTGCAAGATGGGTATAAGAGAGATGGTGTACTTGGATTGTTGTGGGTGTTGCAAATCCTGTGAGAGCTTGAGTTTTGACTGGTTTGGAAAGCCGAGTGACACTCTCGAACCATCCTTGTGGATTCATTGTCTTGGTTCGGGGGTGACATTGTTGTTGAGACTTGGAACATTAGTTTCTATGATTGGGTGTAATATCCTTGGTCTGCATCCAGTTGGTGATTCATTTTATGAAAGACACGTGCTTTCTGTCATGGTTTTATTTACCTATGTATTTATTCCATTGTGTATTTATGAAATTCATAACTACAATATGCATGCTTGATGGTTATTGTTGTGAATGACATATGTCTCATTTATTTATGTTGTAGAATGAATCTTGATCTATGCATGCGAATACTTCATGCATCTTTATTAATTAAAAGTTAGATCAGAAGTCGAAAGAAGTCCAGAAGTGGGCTTGAAGTGGCATAGCCTAGTCTAGGGGTGGCTGGGTATGTTACACGTCTTTCTTTAAGCTGACCTTCGTCATGGGCGCATACCCATTGATCATGCTCTACCCATACTTGGCTAATTCATCATGTTTATTTCTTGGGTACCCAAGTCAAGTGCACGTCCACATCGTCAGTTTGTTTCTTGGATTGGTGTCTGCAACACATCTGTTTGTTGGGAAACTTCCTCCTTGCTGCGCCCAAGGCATCCAAGCTACTCAACTCCTTGTTTCACATGTCTGGTTGGTTGGGCATTTTTAAATTCATTGCGTCCACTTGTCCAACCTTTTGTCTTCAGTGAGGATGCCCATGTCCACCATGGGGCACCCACTTTCCCGCATCATCTGTCAAGTCTCCAAAATTAACTTATTTCACAATTCATGGTAGGGAAAAGTCATCTTTGGCACACCTGTTACGAGGAAAATCTTTCTATGGCTAGGGTGAACCACAATAGACGAAAATGACTGCATAAATCAACTCTATCCCAAAAACTTGCTATATAAACCAATGTGTAAGAGAGATAAGAAAGAAGCCTACCTCATCCAGATGTTCGATGATGTCCACCGTTGAGAACTTTGACCCAAAGCTATATACCTGCAACAAGTTCTCAACAAAAAAGCAAAGCAAGCATATGGTGGCAGTATAAAAGGTTATCACATCAGATAGAAAAATCCATCAATATACATAACAAATACGCCCATGGATAATCACTCATATATTTGCAAGATATTAATTGGATGGGAGAAGAGTATTTATATTAATAAATGATCAACATAAGCAAAAATTATATAGACTTCTGTGTCGGCATGGTTCCGAACTGAGAAACTAAGTTCCTTCCAGTTGGGCCTCCACCACTTCAATTCTCCACCAAAGGCAAGCTCATAGAAGGGATACAATGGGGTTCTCCACCAATAAGGGAAGATCTTGGGGGTTGAACACTCTGTTCATACTTAAAGTACAAAGGGATGCATAATCAATATGAAGTAAATAATTTCTCCAGAGTAACTTTGATCTCAAAGTTGAATTCTTTCTCCTTTTCCATAGCTCGAAATTGGCCCATTTATAGCCTTCGAAATGGAACTGAAGGACTAAGTCAGAACATTTCCAGTATATGGAAGGATAAGGATCAAAGATATCCTATCGTGACATGGAAACCTGACATTTAATTTTCATTTTCTAGCACAAATCTCGATGTATGCGAGCTGTAGTGGAGCATCCTGTGTATACACATGCTGTATAATGTGCAAGATGTGTATATGTGGAAAAATATTAATTTTTGCCTCTAGATTTTATCAACAGGGAAGATAAGTTTGCATAGGGAAATGGAATAAGGACCTATGTGCAAGATTGCATAGGGTGAGTCAAATCTTGCTATAAGAAATTCCCCCTAATGTGTGAGGTTGGAGGAGTATCTGCGATGGCCGAAATACATTATAAACAACCCAGAAGTGGAGTGGTAGGGAACCAACTGGACGAACTAGTTGCCCATTACATTATGCACTGACTTTGCATACATAGTTGCCAATTAAATTACACTGCAGATCCATGTGAAAATATACCAAAAAAGTGTCTGTGGCCATGAATAGGAAAATACAAATGTGGTTACATGCCAATAGCTATCATAGTTACAAACAAGGCCCAATAGAACTAGTCTCAAAACAAATCTAACGATATCTGTATACCATGGAGTACAATCTGATCTCCCATGATCAATGAAGTCATATAGGTACTGGTCCAATAAAAAGGAATCAACAACTCAGGAAAGCTACAACCTCATAGTGATGTCTTCAAGTCTTCTAGACAATCCGACAAGGGTGCCAGTCTACATTATGTGAATAAAGGCATTGAGGTCGAATACAATGAGACATCATTTGATTACTGGTCATTGATGTATACCATTAACAAACGTGAGACAACCTACCGATAATGAAAGTAGGTATCAAGTCACCGAGTACATTCTTACAAGTGTGAGTGTGAATAAAGGAGTCAATGTCGAACACTTGAAGAATCCATTGATCATGAGACATTCATGTATTCCCAACTGTTGATGGCGAGAGAGTCTGCCACTAATGATTGCAAGCCTCAAGGTACTCATAAGACTCTAGGTCTCGTTTCCATAATAAATGGGATGAAGTCGATGGAAAGAGACCCACTGAAAGGAGAGCATTAAGGAATCTCTCATTAGTCAGCATAAGGTACAAAGCAGGAGCTTCATGATTTGGTGAAAATTAGACGAAGAACATGTTCACAAACCAACGAACCTATGCGTCTTTTGTGTGTGCCAAGTGCAAGCGGTACACACAAAATACCCTCTGAATAACAACCAATGATCATGAAAAATTCTGACAAAGGAAAGGAAACCACTAATAAGGCTAATGGCATCGAAGAAATTACATGAATCCCAATGTGTGAATAGATGTCTTTTCATCGAACACAAGGGAAACCGACCAGTCAACGACCCATGATGAAATGTCGACTATTGGGTTCAAGGTTACCTACTAATGATGAAAGTAGAGCCAAGGTGCATGATAGGACTATAGTATCATGTGATTCTGAGACAAACTGAGGGTATGGCCGACATGCAAGTCAGGAGTTCTGAGGAGTGGCCGACACAAGTTGATAGACTTCCTTTGAACAAGAGCATGAGACATATGGAGGACTTCAACAACATAGACCTGATGATGAAACCATGATATGAAGGAGGCATCAATGAAATTCTCTATAGGGACTGGAAGAGTAACCAGTCGATAGAGAAGACTCTGTAATGAGCTCAACTTCCTAAGGCCATGCTAATCCCAAAATTATGATGATGAATGGACTCAATATATTTGTTCTCTGTTCAAAGGTGACACGACTGCTGCCAATACGAGATAATACTCCCTTCCTGCCTACATTTTTTTGTTTTTTCATAGACAAATGAATGCTATGATACAGAGGAGGAAACGAGTGTCGCAAGTAAGAAAAAATAGTTCCAGCAGTGGAACATATCTATGCTCAATGCAGGGAAGTGCATGTGGGAGATGGACACTCAGGGGAATGTTCCCTCCTAGGTATAGGGTGTCAAATTGCGAAGGATATAAATGAGGCTTTGCTTGGTTGAGGATGCACAATGGTCATTTTCTCTATCTCCCCAGGAACATATCTATGCTCAATGTAGGGAAGTGCATGTGGGAGATGGACACTTGGGGGAATGTTACCTCCTAGGTATAGGGTGTCAAATTGCGAAGGATATAAACGAGGCTTTGCTTGGTTGAGGATGCACAATGGTCATTTTCTCCATCTGCCCAGCAATCATATTCCTAGGGGGCTGGTGTCGAGGCTTCATTTTCTCCATCTCTGTGGATAGAGACTTCACTATCTTGGTCAATTCATCCACTTGAGGGTGAGTCACAGAGAGGCCAGACATCGAGGCTTCAATCCTTCCCTTTCTCCTATCTGCATTAGTCTTATTTCTCAGTCTGTCAACTACCAATACATTAGATTCCACTTCTATGGCTGCATCTTGCATTTGATCTAGGGAGGTAGCTCTTCTCTCTCTTGATAAAAGGCAGAAGTCAGGGTCAAATGCATTAGCATAAGAAATTTTAGCAGAGGCTTCTGTGGGTTTTATCTCAGCAGGGATCTTATAATACATCTTATTAAATCTTTTGGAGAAGTCAGAGATAGACTCTCCTTCCTTTTTCTTCAAGGACCCAAACTCTATCATGTAATACATGAAATCTTTTTTTATCTCCCCACTGTCTCAGGAAAGTATTATCTAGAGCTTCAATCCTAGCAATAGATCCAGGGGCCAATCCCCTAAACCATTTCCTCACCTCACCATCAAGGCTTTGGACGAATAATCTCATCCAGACATCTTTGTTTTCAATGTTCAGATTGTCTGCGTAACTGTAGAAGGCAACAAGGTGCTCTTCCGCAGTTATGTCCTCTTCCCTAGTGAATTTAGGCATATATTTCAAGTAATCTCTAGTAGGGAGAGGATTCATAGGTTGAGGTAGGATTAAGG
>SNQJ01S0125970.1:0-26740 GCA_010110895.2 Picea sitchensis | reverse complement strand
CTGCTACCTCTTGAATACCCATTTCCTTTGCAGCTCTTAAACCTAAAACAAGAGCTTCATATTCTACCACATTGTTGGTTGTCTCAAACTCTAGCTTGTATGACAGAGATACGGTTTCTTGAGCAGGTGACACAAAAAAGACTCCGGCACCCATGCCTTCCCTAGAAGAGGCTCCATCAAAGAACATTTTCCAGACATAGGTGATGGGGGGAGAAATTTCATGAGAAGTAGTGGGCTACTTTCTGAGTTTTAGAAGAGGCTCGGGAGCGTTAGTGAGCTATAGTAAACTGGAACCTAAATCAGTGTCAAGGGAAAAAATGTTATTCTTGGTAGGATTGGCTTCATCACTGATTATGTAGGCCAGCTGGGCTTCTCTATACAGTCTCCTATGTTCTCCTCCAAACACTGGAATAGTAGCATAAGTTAGGTCCATTTGCAGGGTTCCCCCAAGTCTTTTTATCCAGGATCTTGACAACAACATACCAAACTTGGGGGGAACATCAGCCACTACAACGTCCATGACCAAACTTTTCATGGGCAGTTGAAACAAGGTCACAACTAGATCCTTGATGACTCCTAGACATTGAACTTTCCTAGAGTCAAAGGAATAGAGGTCATGATAGGCTTTGGTGACTTCTAGTCCTAATTCTTCCATGACAGTTTTGGGCATGAGGTTGTGGGAAGCCCCTGAATCCATTAAACAGTTGTGCAACACCTTGTCATGTATGTTCAAAGATGTGTAGAAGGGAGGGGATGAATCATCTCTGTCTTCTACCATAGGACCTAGGATGACTACAAGCTTTTCATCTTGCAAATTGATTGAGTCTGTGGGATGGCATGAGGCTTCAAATTGTAATAGTTCAAAGAGGTGTTTTTTGAATACTTCATGTTTGATCAGTTTGAAGAGGGGCATAGGGATTCTGATTTTTTGAATTTCATGCTCAAAGTTAAAAGAGGATGCAAGCTTTGGGATGTCCCTTACTTCAGGAACATGAATCTGGATCATTGGAGAGAGGGGTTGGGCCTTCTTACCTTTGTTATTGTCTACTACTTCATTAGCATGTTTCTCTGTTCTAGTGAGTTGTTCAGGAACTTCAAGTGCTTATATATTCTTCTTGGATCTTAGGTTATACTTGTTCTGGTAACTACTAGCCTTATCTCCCTTGCTCAGCTCATTTAGCTGACTGTCCATGAGAGACTCCTCGTATGCTGATTGAGTGAGAAGAGGAAAAGGGGAAGTATCTCTGAAACAATGGATTTCAGGATCGAGCCCATCTATTTCCCCTTCTTCATCATTAGCTACAAAATTATTTTGAAGAGGGGCCTGAATCTTCTGATCTTCTCTATCTCTTCCCCTCTGGTCCCTCTGTATAATCTGGGGAGCATTATTGTTTGGCCTCCTGAAATTTCCTTTGTTTTCAGTATTTTGAGGATTTCTGTATGTTTGCTTCCCCTCTACCTTCATTTTCTCCATCTTTGCGGATAGAGACTTCACTATCTTCGTCAATTCATCCACTTGAGGGTGAGGCACAGAGATGCCAGGCGTCGAGGCTTCAATCCTTCCCTTTCTCCTGTCTACATTAGTCTTATTTCTCAGTCTGTCAATTGCTAATACATTAGATTCCACTTCTATGGACACATATTGCATTTGATCTAGGGAGGTAGCTCTTCTCTCTCTTAATAAAAGGCATAAGTCAGGGTCGAATGCATTAGCATAAGAAATTTTAGCAGAGGCTTATGTGGGTTTTATCTCAGCAGGGATCTTATAATACATCTTATTAAATCTTTTGGAGAAGTCAGAGACAGAATCTCCTTCCTTTTTCTTCAAGGACCCAAACTCTGTCATGTAATACATGAAATATTTTTTATCTCCCCACTATCTCAGGAAAGTATTATCTAGAGCTTCAATCCCAACAATAGATCCAGGGGCCAATCCCCTAAACCATTTCCTCACCTCACCATCAAGGCTCTGGATGAAGACTCTCATCCAGATGTGGAAGGGAGTGGGAGGAAGTGGGCCATGTCATGCGATCAAGGATAACATATGGAAGAGAAGAAGACGACACAGAAGGAGACACGATAGGAGGGGGCCCCACGACATTGCCACTCCATTCCGGACCCCCTCCCCTATTAAAGGCAGAACAACGAAGGGGGTTCGGAATTGATTGAACGCCATTGATCCAGGTGCCCTAATCTTGACCTTTGAGAGATGTGCACCCTATTTTTGACCCCCCCCCCCTCCGTTAAAGGTAGAAGGACGAGGGGGCTCCAGAATGAAACTTTAGCTGCAGATCTAGGCGGGTAGATCTTGACCATCCGATTCTGCCTGCTCGTTAAAATAACGCGCCAACCCTTCAAAACTTTGAGATAAATGGGTTTTCCAAGCCTCTCTACTCGCCCAAGGGGACGCTTCTTTTAGGAAAATACCCCATACATGATTATGTGCTAACAAGTTGGAAAAGAGATTAACTAAGACTCACGACCTTTCAAGTCCAATTTAACGAGTGTGAAAGGGACAAATCACTCGACAATCTTTTCACTTTTTAAAGACGAGTTTGTAAAGAGATTAAATTAAACTCGTTTGGGAGTCCATGGGGTGTAAGGCTGCATGTTTATGAGTGAGAAATGAGGCTCAACATCAAGTCATGTATTAGCTATTAGGGACTCACGGTCCTATGGAAAAATCTCTGCATGGGCACCAAATGCAGTAGGGAATCTAACTAGGGCACCCATGTTCGGTAAGTTTCTACCACTTGATAATGACATGACTCATAGCAGATGGAAGGTTCTGTATTGCAACAAATGGGTTCTTACCTAAGGCATAAAAGTGACAGTTATAGGATAATGCAAAAATTCATAACGGAGTGGATACCTATCCTATATGCTAGGTAATGAAAATACTTGCCTACGGTGACGAACGACCGACATAACGTTGAAATCCGCAAGAAACCTGGGTTAAACCTGCAAAAACCAACTCAATCTATCTTTATGTTAGTCGATTAGGTGAAAAAATGTCTTAAAACTATAGAAAGTGGGTAAAAATAGTTTATAAATAGTAGCAAAATAAAAAATTACTATACCATTTTGATTTTCTACCCAACTAGTGCAAATTGGACCAAAATAACTCTGAGATTCAAATGACGATTGATGGAGCATCAGGAAGCAAAATCAACAACCGTCTGGATCATGTAAATCTACTTCCCTTCCTCTTCAATTTCAGTGGATTAAATTTTTGAATTAGGTCCCAAATTCTTAGTTGTTGAGGGCGCAAAATGTGAATTTTGGTGTACGTGGGTTGTCTTCAATCGAGTCATGTATATGACGAGGTATACACCCCTGTGTAAAATACAATGAGTGTATATCAATCCCTACACATGAGTGTAATTAAAGTAGACCATGTACATGCATGAAAACAATAATTTTCAAGGGTTCTAACTCAAATTTTGATTTGTCCTTGGCAAGATGGTTCTTGAATGGAGAGAAAGAGAGCACGAGGAGGTCGATGCTATTGTAGATTGAGATCCGGGGGCCCAAATGTCCTTAAAGATATGTGGCTTGTATAAGTTTTTGGCGCTCAAAGGAATGAGATCCCAAGTGAGGTTGCTTGAGATGCTTGTGGGTTACTGGGATCCTGAGAGTGAAAGATTCAATCTCGATGGGAAACCATTGAGAATTGAAGTAGAGGGCATTTACTTTTTGACTGGTCTATCATGTTGGGGAGAGGTTGTAAACCTCAAATCACGGGGAGTAGGGAGAAGGATGAAAATATAAAAGTATATCGACACCCACTATGTAGTAGGGACTCCTGAGGTAGGGAGTCAACTCCCTATCCGAGCAATAAACAATCTTAGCCTGAAGATTATTGTCCTTGTATTGACCAGGATCACAGGTTCTACCTCGTTGCACCAGGCATCAAGGCCACTCATGTTCTATGTAGTGCAGTGTATGAGACCCACAGTATATGAATGGTGTACCTCACTACTAGAAAATATGAAGAGCCAGTTGAAAGAGTGCAAACAAGGGGGTAAGAGGAATTTTGGGTTTGCCTCTATCCTATGCAATTTCTTTTTTGAGTGGGTTCCAGGTCTGGAACCTAGAGTTTAGATTATTCCTGGAGGACATCATGATCCAACCATGGTGCGGTGGACCAAGGTAATGAGGTGCCAGGGAGGAGGTAGGGTGTCGACACCCTAAAACGAGGATTTCTTCTATTGCTGGCAGCGACAAGTCATTTCCCTAGATGACTATCCCTATGCAGGGATAGACTTCTGAGGATATCCGGACATGCTGCTCCCACCGGGGACTGCCTACGGTGACATAGGTATGTTAAAAGTTTTTACATATTTCATTTTTTTGTATTTTGTATAATAGAACAAAAATATTTTTGGATGGTGATTAAGTATTGACTAGACATTTTTGCAATGTAGACGTGGGTCCACGATGGCCATAAGGATTCCCTCAACATCGACGGAGGAACCGAGGAGACGAGGCAGTGGGAGGAGAAGTTGAGAGGGTCCTACAAAATGTGCAGGGCAAACTATCACATTTGACTCACATGATTCCCATGGTTCAGGTGGATGATCTTCCTGAAGCCATGCAATGACAGGTGGTTGGTGTACCCAGGGCATGGGTACGACTCTTTCAGCATCTCACAAATGTCGTGGTTTTCTACCATGACACACATTCAACGTCATAGGTGTAGATGTCGTGGGATATTGTAATACCGGATGTATATGTGTATTGAGGGTATTAGCCCCAATTTTGTATTGTAAATACCATATTTTTTGAAATATATAAAAAGGATCTTTGGCTTTACTTATATTTTACAATGTGTACATTGATGAGATGGTTTTCTTTACTTTTAATTATGTGACAAATTCCAATCTAAAATGAAATTAGCATAAGCATCGGATACATGATTAGAACTCCTAGGAATATGATAATATGTACTAAAGTCAAATTTTCATTCTAAAAGACGTACCCGTAGGAATCATCGGGGTAAAGTAGGATCACACACGTGGTAATGGTCATTCAACTGACGTACTACTAACTGGGAATCTAGACAAACTTCTAATGAACGAATGCCATGTGATATATCATCGCGCAAAAGTTCTATAACGACACTATATTCGACCACATTTTTTGTGGATGGCCCTAGGCATACGCCACCTGAAGACACTAGTAGACCCTCGGGTGAGTAGACCACCCAAGAGGTGGAAGCCAAGTTCTGTGTATGATGAATGGATCCATTTGCGAATCCTAGATATACCAAAGACTCCATTGACACTTGTCAACCAAGTGAAAACTTGATAAACAACCTGGAGACGAAAAGAAAAATATATATACACTAAATTACATTAGTATACAGACAGTTCCACCCAAGCTTGGGGCTCAAGAGTAATATATTTTTAAGTAGAGCCCATTCCTGGGCTTGACCAACTTATTCCCTTCATAATATTCTAACTCATAGGCTCCTTTTTCTAACACATGTCGCACGATATAAGGACCGTGCCACATGGGTTTAAACTTGCCTGCCCCTAGTGGTTCTTTGGCTTGATCGTATAATAGGACCAAGTCACCATCATCATACAACTGAGGACATACAAACTTATCATACTGAACCTTAACACATCTTTTGTTTGCCTTGATAGCCGTAGAGGTGTCTCGACGCTGCTCATCGAGACTCTCTAGGTGTACAAGGCGTCACTCAAGATCGAAAGTGTCAGGTAGGAGCATGACTGCCAACTTAAGAGAATGGATTTCGCATTCAATAGGTAATATCGACTCCACACTGTGTACTAACTGGAACGGGGAAAATCCAGTGGTAGTCTTGATCGAGGTTCGGTATGCCCAAAGTGAGGGATATAGCATGATGTGCCAGTCGAACTTAGTCTGACTGACAGGTTTTTGCAAAATGGTCTTGAGAGACTTGTTGACAGCCTCTACTTGTCCCTTTTCCTGGGTACGATAAGGAGAAGAATGACCATGTCTAAACCCCAGCTTAGATGCAAGGTATTCCATCATTTCATTCTGAAAGCGACTGCCATGATCAGTGACAATCTCACTCGAGCTATTGAACCGGGTGATAATTTGATTGAATACGAAGAAGGCTGTAGTATTCCCATCAGATTTAATTCTAGGCATGGACTTAGCCCACTCAGCAAAGTAGTCAATGACCACGATAATGTGTTGATGCCCCCCAACCGAAGTTGTGTTGCAATTGACGAAGTCCACCCCCCACTTGGTGAAGGAACCAACGGTAATGACTGGGTGAAGAGGGGATGGATGCGAGCACATTTTCCTAGTGAACACCTAGTAGGGGTGACACTTAACCGCTTCGATACAATCCTTAAAGATAGTAGGCCAGAAATAACCCACTCGCAAAATTGTTTGGGTTGTCACAAACCCAGATAGATGAGCACCACAAGCCCCACTGTGGCAATCGTTCAGGACAGACTCAGCCTCTTTGTGAGTTAAACAACGATGCAATATATTGTCTATTCCTTGACGATACAAAGTGTCACCGACGATAGTATATTTATTAGCTTGGTATATTACATGTCGTCATTCATATTGTGAGAGATGTTGAGGGAACTTCAAGGTTTGAAGATAAAGGACAATGTCTCCATACCAGGGGTCAGACGACGAGAAAAAAAAAATGTGTTCATCCACAAACAAATCAACATGGATAATGTCCTCATGTAATCATGGAAAATTAGATATTAACTCCACGAAGACTAGGAATTTCTTGGATTTCATGGAAGCGAAATCGAGATGAAACTCTTGTAAAATGACAATCCATTTATTATATTTTCCCCCTATGATATGCTGGGCAAGGACGTATTGAAATGGATTGACATCCGCAACCACGGTAGTCTTGCAGAGTAATATATAATGATGCAAATGCTGGACTGCATGAACGACATCCAAAGCTATCTTTTCAACATGAGTATAATTAAGTTCAGGACCGACTAATGTTCGACTAAGGTAGTATATGACATGCTCTTGGAGCTCATCATCCTCCTGAACTAGAACCATACCAATCGTGTCCTCAGACGCGGCGATATAAAGCAAGTAATCTCTACTGTAGTCAGGAGGCTTTTTGGCACAGGGGCAGACCTAGGGTTCAACGCTTCAACAACGCACCAACAAAATCCTAACTACCAGCCCTTTCAGCAACACCTGCGAAGAAGATGAAGTCTTACCTTAGGTAGAGGTAGGGGAGGTTGTAGGAATCAAGTGTCTACAACCTAGCCGAGAAACATATATGTGATTACAACACTTTAACAAAGAACTTAGCCAATAATATGCATTAGTCTTTAACCCTTATTCACATCGCAGATAAAAACCCTAATTATAGAACAACGCAATATTCATCAAGATCTAAATATATCCATTCATTCAACACATAGAATCAAAGTAGATCTAGTATTCATTCACATATAAGGCACTAAGTTACTACATCAGATGAATCTAGCATACATAAAGATTACAACACTAAGAATAAATCACATCAATAACATATCAACCACATCGCAAAAATCAACCACAACATAGGATATACGTGGTTCACCCCAGTGTGGGGCTACGTTCACCAATTCTTCTTCTCTTCTTATTAGTCTCTTCCAATCTTCTTACATGAACAGAGCCACAAAGCCAACCCCGCATAGGACAAGACATATGCGTGCACCTCGCCAGATCCTCCTTCCCCAAGTTAGGTCCAAGCATAGAGCCTCTACACAGTCTATGCACAAAGGACTTACAAAACACTTGCACTTATCTCTACAAGCCTTAACACGTTCGTGCAAAAAGACAACTAGCCATGCACTAAACTGATCAATGACTAGTAACTACTTCTTACATCGCCTAACTACTTATTTATACATTACAAAAGGGGCCTAAATATGGGTAAGACCCATGGGACAACATACCATACCTATTACATAAGCCCTAAACCCAAAAATCTCGTAAAAGGGGGCGAGATCCTGCGATCTTCGCTTCGCCTAGGAACTCCGTCTTTGACTAGCTTGTCGAAGTCCCAAAAGTGGTCAAACACGACCTAGGGTCTCCAAAAATTGGTCGAGGGCCAATAGGCCCCCAACACTCACCTGTGACTCATCCCAAGTCACTATGATTTGGGCAATTCTGCTTCGAAGGCCTTGAGCTGCCTCGCTAGATCCTCCTGCTCGGTGAACTCTTGAATGACTATCTCGGTGATAGTTCCTTCCAAGAGATATTCGATTGTGGTGACCACTTGTTCCAACTGTGCACCTTGTCCCTCTATATCCTCGAAAGTGTACAGGCTTTGACCTGTACTGGTTGGAGTCTCTGGGTCACTTCCATGACTCTACTCTCAATGGCATGGACCTGCTGCTGAACTGTACACTATTCCTGTGACCTTTTCATCTTCTCAATTGCTGAAAGCAGTTTCATCTGCGCTTGCACTGTCGATGCTTGTTTCTTTTCTTCCTGAAGATGTGCTTTTAATGTTCTTAGTTCTAGGTCCTCTACAAGGCGCTCATAGTTCCACACACTTTGGTTACTGATTTGCTTGTATTCTAATGCCAATGCCTTGATTCTTTCGACTGCACTCCGAGTAGTTTCTTCCCTCTGATCTCTCACTTCCTATGGAGTGCTTGACAATGCTTGAAATTCCAGTTTTGCTACTCTTGCTTGAAGCTGCTGAATGGATTCAACGAGCTTCCCCACTTGGCTCTCAACTATCTCTTCTTCCATCTATGCCAATCCTGGCATGGAGTGAAGTGCTCGAGTGACTTCTTCTCTAACTCCAATCTGCTCCACGAGCAACTGATCTGTCTCTCTTGATCTTCTCTCTATCCTCTTCAAACTTCGCTCGGAGGTCATCTTTCTCTTGCTTCGCAACCTGAATTTTCTCTAGAGATTCCTCCTTTTCTTTCATGAAGGCCTCTGTGGTATGGTATTTTTCCTATTGTACTCGATGAAGATGAGCCTCTGTCGCATCTGCTAATCGGTGTAGTTGGGCAGGCTCATCTTCTACTTCTATACCCGCTAATGACAATGACGCAATAGACACTACACGACTCGAATAGAGAGCCTGTTGTACCCCTTTGAGCTTCACCTTGATCCTTTCATACATTGTCTCATGTTTGGCTTCGTTTCACTGCAAAATGTCCTCCGAGGTATCTGATACAGCTGTGATGATGAGATCAATATCATCTACCATAAGTACAGTCTGTAATTAAGGCTTATTGGCTCGTGACTTCTTCTGCGTTGAGGGTTTCTTTGGAGAAACCTTTATTTTCTTTGATGTCTCGGCCTCTATAAGGAGATCTTTAGGTGGTGTCACTTCACCTTGTTCCTGCTTGTATTCTTCCCTTCATCCTCTTTTTGGTCTACTTTGTCATATCCTCCTCCTCCAGGTGACTCTGAAACAGTTTACTCTGATGCACTGTTTATTTCCTGCACCTATTCCTTCTTTTTTTTCTTGTTGCTATTGGGTCCATCATATTCTTCTCGGGTGAGCATAGGACTTCCGATGATATCGGGGTTGGAGAGCTTCGTCTGCTCGACTAGTACAAGGGATTCAATCGGCCACTCATTAGTTATCTCCTCCATGTCTTCATCAGTTAATTTATAGTACGACTGTAGCTCCTCCCTTGGTTTCATCCCTATGCGTAGTGATGTAAATGAAGTGCATGTCTGCGTGGAAATTCTCTATTGGCCTGAAATGATGGAGTGTATTAATAGTCATTCGAGGGAATGAATCAATGACTCATGTGAGTTGTAGATAGTAAGTGTGGAAGACAATTTTCAACTACCATTTCTTCACCATATCACTCGAGTACCACAAGGTGGTGACCCTCGTGGCCAATGGTTCAGACAACTCAACTTCAGGGAAGGTTTCTCCTTCCGGCATCTCCCAAGCAACAAAGGCAATGAGAATCAACAACTAGTTGAAGTGAAACTCATAGCCCTATTCTTGTGCTTCGCAAAAATATTGTTCCAACTGGTTGACGAGGTAGCTTGCCCAGTTCATCTACATCCCTTCGACACACTTTCCTGTGAGGTCGATGACAAACTCCGTGACCTGTGTCGGTCTATTATTCCTGACGAGCTTACCAACGATCAAATGGCAAGCTAGGCGCACTGCACCATTTTGGATGGAGGCTACCTTGTAACACTGCTTCCCTTTCTCGACATCGCCATAGGTGTCCTTTATTCGCTGCGGCAGGGCACGATCTGCAGCCTTCCCTGGGTAAAATCCCTGAGGGTCCAGTCCCTGCATGCTCAATCCAGTGATCTGGTAGATCAACATCGGATCTATAGTGATGCGCCTATACAACCACAGGTACCCGTCATGGAATCACGACAGGAGGAGTTTAACGCATGTGTTAACCTCCTGATGTTTTCCGAAGTGTGGTATCTTCATCAGATTAAGGATTGTTGATATCGTGATGTCCATGGTCCACGATTGGGGGATTATCTTCGGCTTCTTCCCCATTTTCTTTGTTAAGTACTTATGTGGTGCAAGCATTCCATAATTATTGTGGTCTCCTAAGTTGAAATCACTGATCTTGAGCATCAGAATCTGTCCCAATTGCAGTCCAACTGCATGTATCCCCTTCGGGAGGTACGTAGTGATCAGTGTGCAGTCGAAATATCTCAGGACACTGTTATGACTAACCATTCCAACCAGGGGTGGGATATAGTCGGGCAAGACTGTCAGGATGAGCTTCGCATTCGCCAGGTTGTTGCGGTGCTTACTTATTTTCTCTGTCCTAGTTTGGGATGGTCCAGATCAATGTGCAGTCGATGGGGATGCTTGCAATCCTCTCATCGATGAGGCTTGTGCTCCTGTGAACATGACCTTCTCATCTATAAGGTCTATTAGGATCTCCTCGACAAACTTCTCTACTACACTAAGGTCATCCGGCATGCACGCTCTAGATCAAATATCTCGGATAGGTGAACGGATGCTCAATGTAAAGGAAGCGGTTGGTGAGGTCTCAAATGCACAACGCAGTAGCAATCAGTTCTCTGAGGGCTCAAATATCTTAGTTTGCAAAAGTGTCCCCGGTGAGACATGCAACAGTCTAAATAGACAATGTCGTAATGGATTCCTCCAACGGGTAGGAATGCCTTAATCAATACGATTCCATCCATTATGGCGCGGTCCCAACGGTCCAATGGTGATATTTTCGGCAATAATTACATTTCTAGCCATTCTGGAGCGTCAATCTAATGGTAAAGACGCCTCCAACAGTTATATTGCTTCGTCGTGGCAAAGTTCCAGTCTGTGCTATTCTGCTATTCCGGTGAGGTTCAAGTTCTACAAGCCTTACTTCTGTGAAGTCCTCTCTAGAATTTCCTGTAATTTTTCTAGATTTTCTTTCTTCTTACTGATCTTTCTAGTTTTCTTCCCTGTGATCTGTGCCTCTGGATTCCTCTTTCCATTTTTTTTCTTATCTTCTCTTAGCATAGTAACTTCGCACTGCTGAGGGTCTTTCACAGGGTTCAAGGGTAATACTTCTTCTCTTACTGCTTCTGGAGTAGGTGTTCTTCTCTTCTGCATGGATAAGTTTTTTAAGCCTTCTTTCATTCTTTCAAATTCGACAGCTAGGTCTCTGGCCATCAGTTGCTTCGACTTGTCCTCATGTTCTTCTATTAAGAACGCTATTCTCCTAGCCATGAATTCCCTTAGTTATTGATTTTTCTATTCTATAGCTTCCTCTTATTCTTTCCTTCGGATCTGATCTCTCTCAATCTAAGTCCTTCCTAACAAAAGTGAAAAAGGAGCGTTGTTTTCAACAAACTTGATGACCTCAAATTCTTCTTCTATCGATGTTCCATGAGCACTCATAGGTACATGAGTAAGTCTTCCACATAGGGTTATCATCTTTCCTTTAAAGAATCATATTCCTCCCAATGAAGGAATCATAACAAGCTTTCCCAAAATTTTCCAAGTAATTTCTGGCATAATGTTCACCTGTGTCTCTACATCCAATACACAGTCTATGTTGAAGTCTCCTATTCTTGTTTCTATGCACTTCTTCTCTTTTAAGATCTCTAGTAAACTGATGTCTCTGTGCTCATTCAATGTTTCTTTCATCTGCAGTAATATAGCCTATGACTCTTTCTGCTATTCTAGTATATTCTTAGTCTCTTGACCTTCTTCATGGTTTGCATGTTTCATGTTCATCTTCTCGACTTTAGCAATCATTCTAGGGGAATCCAAAACTTCATTTCCAATAGATTTACAACAAATACAAATAGGACCTCTACCAGGGCATTCCTTAGCAATATGTCCTGGTCTTTTGCAATTATAACATAGATTCAATCCTCTCTTTCTCTTGAACGACCCCCAACCTTTCTTGTACTACGCACTGGGATCGCAGTGATGGACCTGCAAAAAATTCTTTCTAGGATCCTGCATCCACTTGTTAGTAAAAAAATTATTTCTATGCATAGGAATAACATATATTTCACTAACTTTATCATATCTATTCATATCAAATCTTCTTTCTTCTATTTTTTCCCTAGTTTTCAGACTAGTGCAAAATCTATCAAACATGCCTAGATTGTAATGTCCCCACTTTGGGACATCAGGATATTACACAGTGTTATGATGACCAGGGTAACCAGTTGGAGATTATAGCGAGTACAAGAGATATTGAGGGATATTTGGGGTCTATCTTTCATCGCTCATCCTATTTCTTTATTATGATCAATTCCTCACATTTTGGCTTTTGTTCCATTGCATTCCGACAATTTCCATGATTTTGAGTATTTTGAGCTATAAGTTAATTAAATTCATTGAAGAGGTCATTTTGGGCACATTACTTGGAGGAACCTCTTAGTGTAATAGATCATTGGAATTAGGAGGAACAACACTATAGGATAGGATGATGAGAAGTGACTTTCAGTGGCCAGGGAAGCCACAAGGAGAGATAGGTCTCTTTTCAGAGGTAAAAAGGTTAATTAATTAATTAAAGTGATGTAATTAATTAATTAATAATTAAAAAGGAAAAGTCACTTGGGAGAGACAAGGTAAGCAGGAAGTATAAAGAAGAGGCAAGGGCCTCTATTATCTCATTCATTCATGTATGATTATCATTTTGATATCTAGCTTCTAGCTAGAGCGCCCATACCTTGGGGGTTTTGAGGGTTTTGACTTAACAAACCCTAGAGGACGATTCAATGGTGAAAGATTCCACCTATATTGTCCCAAGCTTGGTCTCAAGGATGCAATACTCTCCTACACCATTCTAGTTCAGATCTATTCAGTGCAGGAGGGTTCTACACCAGCCACAGACACATGAAGAGAAGGAGGGCACACCATTGGGGGTTTCCAGCAAGGGGGGCACACCATCTATTAAGGGAAGTTCGTTCCAGGTGATTGGTAGGGATTATGGAGATTCTATCACTTGGGTTTTCATTGCAGGGTTGTGGTTATTAGATCTAGTGCATTTCGGTGGAATTTTATGTGTCATTTTATTTATTGGATGCATGGGACAAATTGGAGGAGAGGAGCACACTTCAGAAAGTGATTTCAGCCATTTGGTAGATCATATCTTCATCATTTTGCTTGGGACTTCACCAGAGAGGTAACCAAGCCCCGATCTATCATTCTAGTGGTTTTGTGTAGCATTTGGAGGCCTCTAGGAGACATGCCAAATTATCTAGGGTTTTAGGCATCTAGGGGGCACACCATTCCTTGGAGGAGAGTCAGATCCATGAGTTTGAGAGGGATATTGGAGATTTGAGAACCTGGGTTGTTATTGCCTTTACCCAATATACTATTTGGCATATTTACCGTAGTTATTAGACATCTTTGGAAGCTGGCCGAATTGTTGAGGCTATTCAGTGATCCAGTAGGGAGTGGCATCTTCCAGCTTGGGGGTTGATATTTCATATGGCCTAGATCTTTCTTGTATTGGTATTCATGGTGTATTCAACCTTTGGAGGCTTATAGTATCTTCTTGGAGCATTTTGTTGCAGCTCCTATTGTGTTATTGGATCCATCTGTTGAGAATTCCAGATCGACATCTTCATTGTATCAAGTTCTTCTATTTATGAATAAAATCAGATATGAGGTGTTATGGCTTGTCTATCATATTGTTGATCTTGCATATGGTTGAGGTATGTTCCATTATGGTATCTTCTTGTTTATTTCTACAACACATATATAAATTTATCATCATAAACCCTAAGGCCGAAATAAAGAGGTCAACTTGCAATTAAACACATACAAACAAGTAAATCAACAAAGTGTTTGACGAAATGCCACAACGAGTAAAAGTTTGAAAAGACACCCAAAATCGTGATGTTCTTACATATTGGCTTGGGAACATTACAGTGGTATTAGAGCCTAAATTCCTGCCAACCAGTGGGGATTAGCAGAGTTACAATGAAGATTAATATTATTAGCAAGATTGTGGAGTGTGAGAGGGAATATGAAACCCTCAATGAGAATTTCAAGGGTCTATTAACATTCCAATCGTTCCTATCCTATAAAAATCCTAGTTGGAAAAAAGAAGAGATTACATGTTGGGTAAACGAAATGGAGGAAAACAGAGTAGCTGTAGCTAGATGGAGGGAAGAATAGAGAAACCCCATGCCCATTAGGAGCACTCAACTTTGCTACATGTTAGCCCTTGACCAAGTTTTGGGAGATCCTTGGTCAAGTTTGACCTATTTTGTGACTTTGACAACCTATCGAATGAGGAGCGCAAGACGAAGCAAATATCGCGGTATCTCGACCCCTTTTTGGGTTTTTTTTTAGGATTTGGGAATATGTAACGAGAATGGGATGTCAGCCCATGGGTTTACACATGTTTAGGCCTATTTTTCATGTATAAATAGAAGGCTAGGAAATGTAAGAAGTACTGCATAAGAGTTGTGCAAGTTGGCTAAGTGATAGGAGTTGGATCTATGTGATCAAGAATTGTAAGTCTTCATGCATACTCTATGAGACTTGCAGAGCTAAGTGCAAGTCATTGTAAGATATTGTGAAGGCTTTGTGCTGTAACACAAGGAAGGAGGATCTAGCGAGCTACGCAGATCTCTTGTCCTATGCGGAGTAAGGGTTTTTTCTCTCTGTGCATGTAGATGGCCGATTGAAGCTAATAAAGAAGAAGAGTTGGTGGATGTAGCCCCAGGGTGGGGGTGAACCATGTAAACATTGTGTTATTCTTCTCTATGTGATGTTCTGATATATTCATGTGTTATTTGCTAAGTGCTTGACAGATAGATAGATCTTTTTATGCTTTGTGCTTATGTGAATTTGGATGTTAGATCTGATATAGGTAAATGTTATTAGTGCTTGAATCTACCAGATCTGATCCATTTCTTTATGCTAAGTGCTTAAATACATTAGATCAGGGTGAATGCTGCGATGATATATTTTCTCTGTAGAGTAGATATTGGTTAAATAAGAATGAACTAATGGTGCTAAGTGATCTATTAAGTATTGTAATCACATATCTGTGTCCCAGTTAAGGTTGTAGACACCTGAGTCCTACAACCACCCCTGCCTCTACCTTAGGTGAGACTTTATTTGCTCCACAGGTGTTTCTGAAAGGGTCGGTAGTTAGGGTTTTGTTGGTGCACTGTCGTACCATTGAACCTTGGGTCTGCCCCTGTGCCAACAAATGGTTTCATTGCTAGGACCTAAAACTGTGATTGCTGGGAACTGAGGAAGAAGATCTGTGCGTAGATCTGTTTCTCTAGTGCACAATACTCTACTAGTTTGGCAAGCTCTGTGCTAAGGAAAAGAAGTATGATCTGAAGAAAAGAGGTAAGATCCAGAAGCTTTGTGCTCTAAGAAAGGTAAAAGTGAGAATTCTTGATTAAAAGAGGTAAGATCTGAATGCTCTGTGCTCTGATAAAGGTAAGAATATTGAAAAAGTTCTAGATCTGGAATCCTTGTGCTCTATAGAAGTAAGATAAGTGGAAATTTTTGTTTCTAAAGCATGGATCTAGGTATATCTGATAGACTATGTCCTAGATTGAAAACTAGGGTATTCATAGATGAAATAAGGTTTGATATGAATATATACCAGTAATGAGTTAGTGAAAAATATGTTATACCTATGAATAGAAAGATATACGGACTAATAAGTGTATGAAGGATCATAGAAATTTTTATGGGGTTAGCTACCATGATCCTAGTCTTGTGATCTACGAGGGAAGAATTTTGGGTTAGCTACCATGATCCTAGTGCGCAGTACAGGAAAGGCTGGGGATCATTTAAGAGAAAGAGAGGATTAACCCTCTATTACAGTTGCAGAAGACAGGGACATCTTGCTAAGGAATGCCCTCGGAAAAGACCTAGTTGTCTTTGTTGTAAAGCTATGGGCCATGAAGTATTGGATTCTCCTAGAATGATTGCTAAGCTTGAAGGAATGGACATGAGACAAGAAAACCCTAAGGTAGATCTAGAAACTAAGATTATGACAAAATCCCAGGAAGAATCAGAGAAAGTATTTCTACAGATAAGAGAAACCTTGGATGATCACCGGCATGTCAGATTATCAGGGATCTTCAAAGAAAAAGAACGCCTTGAAGCAAGAATATGAGACTTCGACTTTGAATGTGTTCTAGATGAGGAAACATAGGTGAATATCATGATAGATAAAATGTGGGAAGCTATAGGGAAGCCTACTATGATTCCTTCACTAGAAGGAATAGGAATATTCAAAGGAAAGTTGATAAACCTATGTGGAAAGCTCACCCAGATACCTATGAATTCCAATGGAACTTCGACAGAGGAAGATTTTGAGATTATTAGATTTATTGAGAACAGTTCCCCATTTACCATGCTATTAGGAAAACCTTGGATTGAAAGAGATCAGGCCAGAAGGTAAGAAGAAGAAGAAGTTTTAGAGCAGAAGAAGCAAGAGTTAAAAGAATTCATGACTAGAAATATCACACACTTGGTTGAAGAACAAAAGAACAAATTGAAGCTATTTAACACCAGAGACTCAGATGTCGAAGTTGCAAGAACACTATAAGACCCACAAAATATTAAAGTACCTATTCCAGATAAAGAAGAAGGATCACCCTCAAATCTTAGGAAAGAATATCAACAATGCGAAGTCACTATGTTAAAAGAAGATAAGAATCAGAATGGAAAAAAGCATACCGAGATGAAGCTCATTGGGAATAAGGCTAGAAATCTAAGAAAGAAGTGAGCTAAGATTGACAAGTTGCAAAAGGTTCCAGAAGAAACCTCATAGAAGAAAAATTTGCAAAATTGGAGCTTCGTCGGGTTATCAGAACAAAGACACATGGCACTTTGCCATGGCGAAGAAATATAGCCGTTGCGGACATTATAACTGTTAGATCAACACTCTGAATGGGAAGAAAGACATTTATGGACAAACAACTCACCATCTGACTGTTGGGACCATGCCATAACAGACATAACAGAGTTAATGAAGGCTTCATACCTGTTGCAAGTGACTCGTTGCTGAGTTACCTATTTATCCCATCGTGCCATGCACCGAGAACACTTTTTCCAACTGAGAGTTTGAGCCCACAGACCAAGTTGATTTTATACAGTGATCATCGCACTCTTGCTATCTATCCTACTACAATGTCTAATTTATTCCCTAAACTCGATATTATTAACCCCGAGTGTGTATGTCGGACGAATTGAGCGTTGTAGGGAAAGTTGTTGAAGAAGTTTTGATCAACCTCATGACTGAAAGAGTCATGTCGATGTCTATAGGTGTATAAGCATTGTCAAAGAGAGGATTTCCAACCTCTCCATCCACTCCTCACAGAGCCAGACCATCCCGATCATCTGATTAAAGGTGAACCAAGAACAAGGATGATCTAGCAAATGCTAAATTGATCCCGACCATATTAACCACCTATATTCCACCCCTGAGTGGTGCAATAAATCGAGACAGTGTGCCCAAAGATTTAGAATACACCTTGGTCACTGCATACCTCCCGAAGGGGATACGCGCAGTTCAATCAGACCAAGATAAGATTGCAGCATTGAAGTTTAATGACTTCAACCTCAGAGATCGCAAATTTTACAACATGCTCGCCCCACATAAGTACCTAACCCGGACTAAGGGGAATAATTTGAAGATAATCCCCCAGTCATGGACTATGAACCTCGCACAGTCGACCCTGCTGAATGTCATGTATATTCCCCACTTCGGACGACACCAGGAGGTGAATGCATGTGTCAAATTGCTGCTGTCTTTTTACCATGGAGGTTATTTGTGGCTAAACTGCCTTATAATAGTTGATCTGATGCTAATCAATCGGATCATGGGGTTGAGTATGAAAGTACCCGATCCACAGGAGTTTTACCCTGGAAAAGCAATGGATCATGCTCTAGCACAACGGATCAAGGACACTTATGGAAATGTCAAGAAGGGAACGCGAGGTTACAAAGTATCTTCTATCTAGAGTGGCGCAGTGCGCCTCTCTTGTCAGTTGATTGCAGGGAAGTTAGTTCGAAAGAACTGACCCACCCAAGTCACTGGTTTTGTAGTCGACCTCATAGGAAAGTGCATGGAAGGTCTCCATATGAAGTGGGCGAAGTACCCGGTGAACCAGTTGGAACTTGACTGCAGAGAAGCACGCGATCAAGGATATGAATTTCATTTCAGCTAGCTTTTGATACTGATATATTTTATTGCCTGGGAGATGTCAGAAGGTATGACCTTCCCAGACATCGAGCCTTTTGAACCAATGGCCGCGAAGTTCAGTACACTTTGGTACTCAAGCAACATGAATAAACAATGGCAGTCAAATGTTGTTTTTCATACCTACTAAAATCAGCTGAAGGTATCCATACAGTCCGAGCCTCGCATGACTCCCAACACTCTACACCGGTTCAGGCCTCTGATGAAGTTCAACGCAGATTGACATTTTACTTACATCACAGTGCATGCTGATGAACACATGCAACAAATTTAGTCCTACTACAAGATGACAGAGGAGGACTTGGAGGAGATCACCAAGGACTGGTCGGCAGACCTCCTTGTTCCAGAAGACCCTAAAGAGATATATGACATCGATAGCCCAGAAACTGCGCAGGATACACCTAGATCTAGCAGGGAAAAGAAAAATAAAGAGGTCCAAGAATTAGATAGTGCATCCATGAAGAATGCCTCCATATCACCAGAGCAAGGAGGTGATGGAAAAGAGTTAGGTGACAAAGAAGTCGAACAAAATCAAGGAGACGAGGTTGATCCCTTGAAGAAGAGAAAAGTTTCTCCTTTGATACCTTCCTCCCAAAAGAAAGAGAAGGCCACCATGACCAAGATGCAGACCGTCCTCACCTCCGATGACTTTGACTTCCTCATAGAAGTCTTGCAAGATGCTTCGATGAAAATAACAGAGAAACAAGAAGCAAAGCAAGAGGAGATGTATGATCAAATTGATACTGAACTCCGAGGGGTACAACAAGCCCTACAATCCAACCACATGGTCTCCATTACCTCAGGAGAGCCAGAATTGGGAGATGATCCAACTCAAATCCACCACTTAGACAATAGAGTCGAAGCTCACCTTCGACGAGCACAGAAAGAAACAATGCAAGCCACACAAGCTTTGACACAAGTATAAGGGGTACTAGTAGAGAAACACAGTGCTACAGAATGGGAAAATCTTGCTCTCCAAGCGAAGTTTGATGAAGAAAAAACATAGCTACAACAAGAAAAGGAATAGTTTCTTGCAGAGCAACTTGAAGTAAAGGAAATGGTCAATAGAGCACTTTGCTCTGTGAAATTCGTAGAAGTAAAGGCCAAAGATCGAGTTCCACAACAAGTAGCGCAACTTGAAGAAGTGATTCAACAGCTATAACAATGCATCACAGACTTGGAACTATGCACAGTACCCAAGACCGCACAATATGTAAGAGACCAAAGGGAAGCAACCTCCAGGAGTGCAGTTGAAAGGCTCAAGGCTCTTACCTTGGAATGTAAGCACCTCACTGATCACAATGACTAGATGTATGAACAACTCACGGAGAACCCAGAATTGAAGGCACTGGAGTCGCAAATCCAAGAGGCAAAGTATCAAGCCGAAAAGATACAGGCGTAGTTGAAGTCCATGTCAGCTATGGAAATAATGAAGCACTCCCAAGAGAAATGCACTACATAACAACAAATCAGTACTATCCAGAGTAGAGTTATGGAGGTAACTCAGAAACTCCACCCTGTGTAAGATAAGGCCTATCAATTGTTTACAGAGGTAGAAGGCCAAGGAGAAAAACTAAAGCAGGTTGTCACTACAACTGAACAACGTTTAGAGGGACCCATCAATGATGCATTCATCCAGGAGTTCGCAGAACAGGAGGTTGTGGCACAACAACAAGTCGAAGAAGCTCTAGCCAAGCTCGAGGCATTCAAATTAGAACTAGTCAGACCAGAGTGACTTGGGACAAGTCACAGGTGAGTGTTGGGGGCCTGTTGGCCCTTGACCAAGTTTTGGGAGATCCTTGGTAAAGTTTGACCTATTTTGGGACTTCGATAGCTTGTCGAAGGAGGAGCACAAGACGAAGAAGATATCGTGGGATCTTGGCCCCTTTTTGGGTCCTTTTTTGGGATTTGGGAATATGTAATGGGAATGGGATGTTAGCCCATGGGTTTACCCATGTTTAGGCCTATTTTGTATGTATAAATAGAAGGTTAGGCAATGCAAGAAGTAGTGCACAAGAGTTGTGCAAGTTGGCTAAGTTCTAGGAGTTGGATCTGTGTGATCAAGAATTGTAAGGCTTCGTGCATACTGTATGAGACTTGCAGAGCTAAGTGCAAGTCATTGTAACAGACTGTGAAGGGTTTGTGCTGTAATGCAAGGAAGGAGGATCTAGCCAGCTGCGTAGATCTCCTGTCCTATGTGGAGTAAGGGTTTTGTGGATTTGTGCATGTAGATGACTGATTGAAGCTAATAAAGAATAAGAGTTGGTGGATGTAGCCCCAGGGTGGGGGTGAACCACGTAAATAATGTGTTATTCTACTCTGTGCGATGTTATGATATACTCGTGTGTTATTTGCTAAGTTCTTGATAGATAGATAGATCTGTTTATGCTTTGTGCTTATGATGAATCTGGATGTTAGATCTGATATAGGTAAATGTTCTTAGTGCTTGAATCTGCCAGATCTGGTCCATTTCTTTATGCTAAGTGCTTAAATACATTATATTAGGGTGAATGTTGCGATGCTTTGTTTTATCTACAGAGTAGATATTGGTTAACTAAGAATGAAATGACGGTGCTAAGTTCTCTATTAAGTATTGTAATCACATATCTATGTCCTAGTTAAGGTTGCAGACACCTGAGTCCTGCAACCACCCCTGCCTCTACCTCGGGTGAGACTTCATCTTCTTCGTAGGTGTTTCTGAAAGGGCTGGTAGTTAGGGTTTTGTTGGTGCGTTGTCGTAGCGTTGAACCCTGGGTTTGCCCCTCTGCCAACACTACAATTTCAAGGTGCCTTGGGAACCAGATCATAGGTGTAGAGGTAAGGGTAAGAAGCATATTATTAAGGTACACTATGATAGTGATGATGAGGCATGTGAGGATGGATCAATAGATACTTATCTGGAGCAGTCTGATGATGATAGTGACTCTTTCATAGAGGCTAGTGATAGTGACTCTTGCACAGAGGCTAGTGATTCTTGCATGCTCGAGGAGGATAGTGACCATTGCACATTGGAGGAGCAGCGGGATGGACAGGATGATAGAACTTATTCTTCAACAACCATATCACATACTATTGATGACCTTACACCTCAGTAGAGTGGTAACACTAGTGAGGACTCACCCGTGTTAGCACCTACAGATGACCAACTTCCTATGGTGACCGTGACACATTTGTCATCTTTCCAGACACCTATGAAAACCACATCATATGAGGATAGCAGTAGCATAGAGGAGTCGTATGTGAGGGATGCACACCATGGACATGTATATCCACAGATCCAGGAGGAGATACAAGACATACAGACAGTTGAAATTACACATGCAGATCAATGTGAGGAGATTGAGTCACAACTTTTGGAGACTCCATTAGTTGAGTAGATGGTGGAGACTAACAAATTGATGGGGCACTTACTTCCAGGATCAACTTGCATTGATGAGGATGCACTCTTTATTAGTCAGGATGACCATAACACGTGTATGGACACATCTATATGGGATCCTGGCGCAGATGATAGTAGTAGGGTGAATGCACAGGAGGATACAACTGCTCATACAGTATACAGTGTGATTCAGAGGGATATAACATCTAGTGCTAGTGATGAGGTGCAGTGCCATATAGGAGTACTCAGTGGCACAATAGACAGTGGGAAGTTCAACACTTTATCTTCTGCAGAGAGTGTTGTTGGTAATTCTAGTGCTGGCACTAGCATTGAGAGATGTGAGGTGGCACCTCAGCATGACTGTGATCAGGAGTCACACCACTTAGAAGGACAACTCAGAGTCAGTGAGGATATGATCAGGGAAACCAATAGGCACATTGATGACACACATGCATTGGTGGCAGATTATTGCTGGAGGGTATCAGTGGCACATGGTAGTTCAGATGGGGGATTTTCCATGGATGACTTTCATACTCTGAGAGAGAGAGTATCTATGATGAGGACCAACTACCAAAAATTGTTGAATGATAGGGACTACCTATTGAGGATTGTTGAGATGTATCATGAGGCTCTGAGGGAGAAGGAGTTGGAGGTGGACCGACTCACTCAGGAGTTGCAGAGCACTTGAGTATTCTTGAGAGGCACACAGACATTCCTTCAAGAATCAAAGTCCAGATCAGAGGAGCTTCTTGAGGAGATTTGTCAGAGATCCACTCCATCTATCCTAGTGGACACTCAGATATATCCTTTAGTCACGTTTCTAGAGGATGTTGGTGGTCTAGCAGAGGAGCACCAGTTGGTAGAGGAGCATGAAGATTTCACTCCTTTGCAACAACACATAATTATGAGAGAGCACCTTCACCATATCAACAGTTGCATGGGAGATGAGAGATGGAGGTTGGTTGACCAATAGTTGGAGGAGTTAGTTCCAGTTTTACTGTATGGTTGGGATTCTATGATGACTACAAGAGAGTATTTATCATGGATACTGATGGACAATATTCTGGTTGAATCCTTGGGATTGACCAAAGTGTGTGATATCTTCCAGTCCTACAGTCAGCTGCAGATTTTTTTGTTAGCCTTTCCTGCCACTTTTATCATAGACAACGACATGAGGAGGGATAGGCAGTGGCTGAGGAAGTGGGGAGTTTGAAAATACACCCAAAACCGTGATGTTCCTGGCATATTGGCTTGGGAACATTACATAGATCCATTCTTTCGAAACAAAAATTTCCACTTATATTACCTTTATCAGAGCACAAAGCTTTAAGATCTTACCTCTTTTCTTCAGATCTGATTCCCTTCTTAGCATAGAGCTTCACAAGTCAAGTAGAATACCACGCACTACAACAATAGATCTACACACAAAGCCTTCTCTTTTCTTCAGTTCCCAACAATCATAGTTTCAGGTCCCGACAACGAAACCATTTGTTGGCACAGGGGCAGACCCAGGTTTCAATGCTTCAACAATGCACCAACAAAACCCTAACTACCGGCCCTTTCGGTAACACCTACGAAGTAGATGAAGTCTCACCCGAGGTAGAGGCAGGGGGGTTGTAGGACTCAAGTGTCTATGACCTAGCTTGGACACAGATCTGTGATTAAAACACTTAAACAAAGAACTTAGCCAATAATATGCATTAGTATTTAACCCTTATTCACATCGTAGATAAAAACCCTAATTATAGAACAACGCAGTATTCATTAAGAACTAAATATGTCCAGTCATTCAACACATAGCATCAAAGTAGGTCTAGTATTCATTCACATATAAGGCACTAAGGTACTACATCAAATGCATCTATCATGCATAAAGATTACAACACTAAGGATAAATCACATTAATAACATATCAGCCACATCGCACAAAGAAACCACAACACAGGATATACGTGGTTCACCCCAGTGTGGGGATGCGTCCACCAACTCTTCTTCTCTTCTTATTAGTCTCTTCCAATCTTCTTACATGCACAGAGCCACAAATCCAACCCCGTATAGGACAGGAGATCTGCGTGCACCTCACCAGATCCTCCTTTCCTGATTTAGGTCCAAGCACAGAGCCTCTACACAGTCTGTGCACAAAGCACTTACAAAACACTTGCACTTAGCTCTACAAGCCTTAACACGTTCATGCACTAAGCTGATCAATGACTAGTAACTACTTCTTACATCACCTATCTACTTATTTATACATTACAAAAGGGGCCTAAACATGGGTAAGACCCATGGGCCAACATACCATACCCATTACATAAACCCTAAACCCAAAAATCTCGTAAAAGGGGGTGAGATCCCATGATCTCCGCTTCGCCTAGGCGCTCCGTCTTTGACCAGCCTATCGAAGTCCCAAAAGTGGTCAAACATGACCAAGGGTCTCCAAAACTTGGTTGAGGGCCAACAAGTTTTCAACAAAGTCACCGAAACCAAATATTTCTTTAAATCATCGAAGGATTCCTGGGCTTGCTCATCCTAGATAAAATGGGTGTCCTTGTTATAACCCTAATTTTCACCAGACATGCTTACCTGGCATTAGGCCATCTCATATTCCTTATTTTCCAAAACACTACTGAATAACTCTTCTTAAAAACCCCTTTTATAAAGGCCCACGTGCCCTGCTCCATTACTGCACATGTGTACATGCGAGTTGACCCAAGACAACCCGCGTGTACCTACAAAAGCACGAAAAAAGGAAAGTTGTTGACGAAACACACAAATTTGGGTAAGTTAACTAAACCTTTTGGCCATGCATAACTGGTCATTCAACCAAATAGCTAGCTCCTTCTAACCTATAAAAGAAGGGGTAGGGGTCCCATTTGAAAGGAGGAGAATCATAGTAAAGAAACTATACCTGATTAAGCATTCCCTTTATCCCAACCTTTAGCCATCCTTGTGCAAAGAGAAGTATAGAGAAAAGCAGTTGGAAGACAGTGGAAGAAGATCCTAGGACCAGGATCAAGGAGCAGTAGCTGACTTTATCATTGTAAGGTATCATTGTGAAGTTAATAAAAGAATTGATTTTCCCGTCCCGCCATATGAGATTGTCATTATTGGAATATTGATTGTATGATTGATTAAATCTCTAACCTGTTAGTTCATAGATCAAATGCATGTGGAGTTCTTTGTTTGTATTTAGTGAATGTAGGTCAACATTGGGAGGAGAGTTGCAGTCAAAGAATGACCAAGCGCGAAAAGGGATCGACATCAAACATGAAAAAATAAGGTACGTCAACTTAATCTCTTGAGCCTTGTACTTACATATGAGTAATGGGAGTTTAGGCATGGGATGATGGTAAAAAGTAAGAATCTTTAGGTCATTTCTGCATGCATGATAAAACCCTTAGTGCTATTCCGTAGGAAGGATTTCTCACCCACAACAGAATTGGCGACCATACTGGGGATTTCTAGGGTTTCTGGGAATGTTTTTTCTTGGGTATTTTTAAAAACTAGTTTCATTCCTTGCTTTTAAAGTTTCTACAAAAGTTTGAGATTGCAGAGTTTCTGGTCTTCCATACCAGTTATCTCTATTTCTTTGCTTGATTGCATTTCTTTCGAGACCCATAGAGGTACACATGGCCTGTATAAGGTCTGAACGCGTGTACCCGTGCCCTACCTTCCCACAACCCGCATGTACACGCTAGCTGAGGAAGTGTCAGTTGCGTGTATGATTCCAGAAAATTTATTTTAGAGAGGCATTCATCCTCTCCCCTGTCAGAAATAATCCTTCTCAGGGGTTTTCTAGAACTCTTTCTAGTCTTTGTTGTTTGTAGTCTATAGCTTAGGTTTCACCTCAGATTGGTTTTCTCTATGAAGTTTTCCTTGAATTGCTTTTTTTTTGTTTCTTCTGTTAAAGTAAGTGTCTGAGTCTTCAAGAGATCCTGGTTCTTAGTACGAATAGTCTCTTCCTGGGCTTGATTGCTTGTGTTTTCATTTGTCCTAGAGTTTTAGACATACACGCGGCCTGTATAAGGCCTGCACGCGTGTACACGTGCCATGACTTTACACAGCTCACGTGCATACGCTTGTTGTTGAACTGTCAGCAGCGTGCCTGTGCAAAAAAATCTTTTTTAAGGTAAGGTAAACATCCTTTCCTTTGAAAAGAGTTATACCTCTCAGGTTTTCGGGTCTCTGTCATAGTGGTCAGTAACTTAGGTTTGATCACAACAATAACTTTTTTTTTTTTTTTTTTTTCATTAGGAAGTTTTCCTCAAAATTTTCTTTTCATAGGGTTTTTAGACAAGTGTGAGAGTCCAGTTTTAATTTTCTTGTGTGTTATTTTAAAGTGACTCTTTGTGACATGCGCTTAGGCCAGAAGTTTTCTTGGCCTTTATTTGTTGATATTTTTCCTTTTTGCTTTGTGAGCATTCAAATAAAAAAAAAAAACTTTTATTTCTTTGTTTGGTTAAATAATGTTGGTTTGCATTAGTAACAAGGAAAAGTCTTTGATTTCATAAGTTCTTGACGGTTTACTTAGATCATAAGTATCTCGTAGTCAAGTGAAATCCTGCCTTGAGTTTGCTATTTAAAGATCTTAGATTTTTTTTTTTAGTTTGAAAAGTTGTTTTCAAGAAGAAGTTATTTTGTTTCCAGCTTTCTGTTTATTTGTTTTTCGTCTTTCAAACATCATTAATTTCAATTTCATAACCTTTGACGT